>CAVNYN010248751.1:0-10135 GCA_963692815.1 Nyctanthes arbor-tristis
AAACTGCTGTCGTTTCCGGCAGCATATATGGGGGTGGATCCTCCTCATTTTGGGCAGCAAAATGGGGGCGTTCCCCCCCCATTTTGGCTGCCGGAATGGTAGCAAAATGCTGCCATTTTTGGTAATATTTTACTGCCGGAAATGGCAGCATTTTGCTGCCATTCCGGCAGTAGTTATGGGGGTGGTGCTGCCATTCCGGCAGCCAAAATGGAGCCCAAAATGGGGGGATCCACCCCCATTTATGCTGCCGAAAACAACAGAAGTTTTCGGCAGCTTTTTGCCTCCCGGAAATGGCTCCGGCAGCCATATCCGGCAACCCTCTGGGGTAGGGTGGGGTGAGTTTTTTTTATTATTTTCGACAGCTTTTTGGCGCCCGGAAATGGCTCCAGCAGCCATTTCCGGTGGCCCTCTTGGGTGGGGTGGGGTGAGGTGGGGTGCTTTTTTTTAATTTTTTTATTATTTTTAATATTTTTAAACGTTTTGTTTTTAAAATTCAAAGGCTAAAGGGTATAATCGTTATTTTATATGAAAAGTTGAAGGAATAGTGACAATAGAGACTTATTGTGCGTATTTATGAAAGGTTAGGGACCTATGCGAGTGAAAAAAAGGATAAAGACCTATCCAATTCTAAACTCAAAAGTTAGGGACCTTTTGTGAAATTAACCCATAGTAGATTAAACTAAACACATGATAATAAAGAAAGTAATCATAATAAGACCTTTCAACTAAACGTGATATCATTGGGCAATTACTTACTTGTTGATCTTAACCCATCAACTGAATAACAAACACTTGAATAATTTTTTAATAACTAAATTAAATTGGTATTCCTACCCATTTACTACTATTATTATATGATTATGATTATTATAAGCTTAACTTGTATCTTAGTATTCTTCAGGGGACAAAAAAAAAAAAAAAACTCTGTATCTTAGTAGCATTTATTTATTTTTTTAATTTCAAAATTTATCTTAAAATCCAAATAATTTATCCCTTAGTTATGTTGATAAATTCTAACTGGTTGATCAAATTCATTTTTCTTTATTTATGAAAGATTATAAAAATTTAATATGTTTTATTCATAAACTTGATTATCTAATGTCGACTATTTCAATAAATTGCTCAGCTTATGAGAGATAGATTCTCATTTTTCCTAACTAAGGAATAATTTTTTTTAATTTACATATAAAAATAAAAATCAAATAATAAAATATTTGGGAGTAACATACTCAGTAGTGCACCTTTATTCTTTCACTCTTGTCGGTTACCTTTAAACAGGAAGCAGCTCATATCGTCATCACATATGCGTATTGCCACCGCTGGATTAAACGCCAGAATAACTGCAAGAAAAAAACAATGGTGTTTGATTAAATTGATTGGGAGAGTCTGAAAATCGGTGGAGAAATGGTGAAGAAAATGGTGTACAATTGGAAACATTGGTGGAGGAGTATTCATAAGAACAATTACTTTCTTGTCAAATTGGGCGTTTCAATTCTTTTAGTGGGTCTTGCATTTAGGCTTCTTTGCACTCGATCCACTGTTTTTTCACGAGTTTCCGATACCCTATTTATTGATAAGGCGCAGATTTCACCTCCCCCTGAAGAAAATACGGGTCCGACTCCTGGCAGAGGTAAGATGTTTTGTTTTCTTACATTAAATTTTTGCTAGTGTTAACGGTGATTCTATGAGAAATTCAGGTGCACTGGCAAAATATTTGTGATCTAGAATTTAGGTAAAGGGGAGGTGCTTGAAAAATTTTCAGCTTGAGATTATGAGATCTGTAAACAAAGTTAATTAACTTCTACGTTGGTTTAAGAGCATCTTTGCAGTTGCTACGATTTAAAAATGTAAATTATGTTATTGATAAAGAAGTGCAATTGACTTCTTTCCTATCTTGCTTATTATAAAAATTTGGCTTGTAAAACTTATTACTTGCGTAGCCAACCATGGCTTTACTGCGACTACGAGATTTATATATATTGATTCCTGCTTTACTTTGATTGTTGCGGTTAATTGGTTATTATAGTACTGTAGTTAGTTCACCTCAGACAAATATGTTTATTAGCCTTTATCATGATTCTCCGTCATCCTTGAAAGGAAAATCTTGGAGCTCTTGGACTGTGAGGAAGCTTTCTTTTGGGTCATTTTTCATGTTGATATCTCTAAAATATTGATTGGCAGTTCAGCTATATGGTAAAAGTTGTTTATTGCCATACTGCAGATGATGCTGGGAAGTGTAACCTTTTTGTTGGGGATTGGATTCCTTATCAAGGAGAACCCATATACACGAACGAGAGTTGCAACTTTATCGAAGATCACCAGAACTGTATGAAGAATGGGCGTCCAGACAGAGCGTATCTCCACTGGAGGTGGAACCCCCGTGGTTGTAAGTTATCTCGATTTGATCCAGATAGGTTTCTTGAGTTGATGCGGGATAAAAGCTGGGCACTGATTGGTGATTCAATATCACGAAATCATATACAGTCATTGCTGTGCATTCTCTCAAAGGTAAAATTGCTAGCGTTGACTCATTTATGAAATCTGTCTTTTGGGTTTATTGAATAGATGGACTAGAAAGTAATTGGTAGTAAGGAGAATGGTTTTAGAATTTTATCGGTGTACTGTTTATGTGCCTTAATTCACAAGTTTACTTCACCAAGAGGACCTTTTCCTATCGTGAATTTTGTGTGTTCTTTACTTGATGGTCATCTGATTTTCCATGACTTATTTTTGAAGTTGCAGTCAAGAATGTTATTCTGATGTATATGCATTGACATTAATATTTTGCCTTCAGATAGAAAAGGCTGTTGAAATTTACCATGACGAGGGATACAAGTCAAGAAGATGGGTATTTCCCACTTACAACTTCACCATATCAGTTCTTTGGTCTCCTCTTCTTGCTAAAGCTGCCATTTTTGAAGACTTGAATGGGGTTTCTACATCTGAGATTGAACTTCAACTCGATGTTCTTGATACGAATTGGACTAAGCAGTATCAGGGCTTCGATTACATTGTAATTTCTAGTGGTAAATGGTTTGTCAAAAGTGCAATCTACTATGAGAAGAACAAGGTAGTAGGTTGCCATAGCTGTCCTAAGAGAAACTGCACAGAAGTCGGGTTCAAGTTTGCTTATCGCAAAGTTCTCCACAATACTTTTGATTACATTACCAGTTCAAACCACAAGGGCATAATATTTTACCGGACCTCGACACCTGATCACTTTGAGGACGGAGAATGGTTCAGTGGTGGGACATGTAGAAGAACAAAGCCGGCAAGGGAAGGTGAGTTTGAATTAAGTGAGGTGAACAGAATTCTTCGTGAAGTCGAATTGGAGGAATTTGAGAATGCATCAGCTAAAGCTTCTCAAAACGGGGTAAATCTTAAGCTATTTGACGTAAATCCACTTTCATTACTTAGACCTGATGGACACCCAGGTCCTTACAGATTTTTTCAACCATTTGCAAAAGATAAGAAGGCGAAAATGATCAGCGACTGTCTGCACTGGTGCCTGCCTGGCCCTATTGATTCTTGGAATGATCTGCTAATGGATATGGTGATCAATGGGTGATAAAAAATGGTCCGGTTGACTTTTGTTGTCTCTTGAACAAATTTGGTGGATAGATATGCTTGCTTTTCCACCTGTAAATAACATACATAGAGCTCTTCCGTAGCCTTGCCTTACGGAACTGCACACGTGATTTGTATTGTCCTCGGCTAGTTTTGGTATAAATTTTTTTGCGTATTAGTTGGAGAGTTAAAATCAGTTGCATGGCAGTTGTCCCTTCTTTCTCGAAAATATTCTCTGGTTTCAAAATGGTGCAATTTCAATTTTTTGCGCAAGGTTTCCCTTTTGATGATGATCTGAAATACGCTTGTTTTTAGGGCTGAGTTTCATTGTCTGAAGCATGGTATGGACCAAATGGCTTAACACGCATCTCTACAGAATCATCACGCAAGTTTGTCGAGAAATGAGAGAGAGAGAGAGAGAGAGAGAGAGAGATGGCTGATCATTTGAATTATAATAGAGAGAGAGAGAGAGAGAGAGAGAGAGAGAGATGGCTGATCATTTGAATTATAATAGTTGTGTTAATATATTTTAATGGTAAAATAATTAGTAATAAACAGTTTTCCCAACGGACAAGTCTTTACAGTTGGGAACTTGGAACTCGAATGGCTATCCAATTCAGAACAGCGAATTCAAATTTCAAAAAATCCAACCGTTAGAGGCTTCTCCATCTTCTTCTATATAACCGAACGTTTTTTCCCAAAAAATTTGACCGTTACCAGCTCTCTCTCTCTCTCTCTCTCACTGAGAGAACACGCACACGCACACAGTCAATGGCATCGGTGGAGGAAATGCCCATTGCTAGTGACCCTGCACCCACAAAAAAAGGGAGGTCAAAGAGGGCCCTAAAGCCCAAAATCCCTTCATCAACTGAGTCTAACATAATCTATGGGGTTATCTCTGAACCGGTGGCGGTTGCAGGGCTGCCAGTGCAAAATTCTGCGGGGAAGGAGAACCATGAGAGCCTCTCACAGCCCAAATCCCGAAGGAAAACCAAGAAAGGGGCAGCCAAGGCAAAGCCACACACACCCGAACCCTTGTCCTTTGAGAAAGAGTTGCAAGAAATGCAAGAAAAGCTCGAAAAGATGAAGATCGAGAAGGAGCAGACTGAAGAGCTTTTGAAAGTTAGAGAAGATGCCTTGAAACAGAAGGAAGAAGAGAAAGAAAAGCTCAAGTTAGAACTCAAGAAGTTACAGAAGATTAAGGAGTTCAAGCCCAACATGGTATTATATTCTCAGTTCATTTTCTCTGCCTCTTTTATTCAAGAAATTTCCCCCTAATTTTTTAAACCACCTTTTTTTCCTGGAATCACTAATCACAATTTATTCTCTCTCATTAGACTTTCCCCTCTGGATTTGCGCGTATGGATCAAGAAAAAGAAAAGAAAGACAAGAAAAAGGGGGATCCTGCTAAGAAAAAGCCATCTCCTCCTTATGTATTGTGGTGCAAAGATCAGTGGAGTGAGGTATATATTCATCTTCAAGAAATTACTCTGCCGTTAAATCAGAAAGTACTTAAAAGTTTTATGACATTTTTGTGGGGATTTTCATTTTTTTTAAGGTGAAGAAGGCTTATCCAGATGCTGATTTCAAGGAAATGGCAAATCTCTTGGGCTCAAAATGGAAGACAGTCACTGCAGAAGAAAAGAAGCCTTATGAAGAGAGATATAAAGCTGAGAAGGAAGTATATTTGAAGATAGTTGGAAACGAGAAAAGGGATCATGAAGCACTAAAGCTCTTGGAGGAAGAGCAGAAACAAAAGACTGCCATGGAATTGCTTGAGCAATATCTTCAGTTCAAACAAGAAGCGGAGAAAGGAAATAATAAGAAGACAAAGTAAACTACTAGGATTCCTTTTTTTTTTTTTTTCCAGTTCTTTGTGAAGGCATGATGTGTATCTTGATTTGCTTATTATATGTTTAATTCTTTTGCACAGGAAAGTGAAAGATCCCCTGAAACCCAAGCAGCCAATGTTGGCATATTTCATATTTGCAAATGAGCGCCGGGCAACTCTGCTTGCAGAGAACAAGAATGTCTTGGAGGTAAAAAGAAAAAAAAATGTTTAATCTTTCTTATTCAGTTTATCGGTTTCCTGATTTCAAATCGTAGCTTATTCCTTAAATTTTTGTGAAGGTTGCAAAGATCACCGGCGAGGAATGGAAGAACATGACTGAGGCTCAGAGAGCTCCATATGAGCAAGTAATTTAACTTTTGATGAATGTCTTCAGTTTAACTTGCATGGTAAAGTGGTTAATAATAACCCTTTGGTTCTCCATGGCGTTTTATTATTCTGGATATTTTTAGATGGCAAAGGTAAACAAGGAAAGATATGTGCAAGAAATGGAATTATACAACCAGAAAAAAGACGAAGAAGCTGCAAACTTGAAGAAGGAAGAAGAAGAGTTATTGAAGCTTCAGAAGCAGGAAGCACTGCAATTGCTCAGAAAGAAGGAGAAAACAGAAAATTTGATCAAGGTTGGTACTATTGTTTGTTGGCCTTATGGTACGATTTTTGAGTTCTTTAAAGTTAAATGTGTTACCCTATCTTAAATGTGCAGAAAACAAAAGAAAAAAGCCAAAAGAAGAAGGAAGAGAAGAATGTTGATCCGAACAAACCGAAGAAGCCTGCATCTTCATTTTTTCTTTTCAGGTCAGTCGTGTAGCATACAGCTACATGGGGGTAGTCAGACTTGAGACAGTATATAAGGAATAAACATAAACAAAAATGTTGATTATTATCAACGTATGCTTTTCTTGTGTAAAATGCAGCAAAGAGATGAGGAAGACTTCTCTTGAAGAGCGGCCTGGGATCAACACCGCTACTCTAAATGCACTCATTTCAGTGAAGTGGAAGGTATATAATTATATTTGTTAACCAAACAACGATACAATTGATATAGGATATTCATAATATTGGCATGAAAACTTAAACCAAATTTGGTTAATTGCGTAGGAATTGGATGAGCAAGAGAAGAAAAATTGGAATGATAAAGCTGCAGAAGCCATGGAAGCATACAAAAAGGAAATGGAAGCATACAACAAATCTGTTGCAGAGACTGTGGAAGACAACCAGAAGCACTAGGGGGGACCCTTTTTCCTCTGATGTTCAACTTAGAACTGTTGAATATCTCTAGATTAGATTGTTTGTAGAATTTCGGGTTCCTCGTAATCTTAGCAAACTTTGGTAGCATCTTTCAGAGATTTGTAGTTGGGAATCGGAATGGAAATTGATTTTTATGCACTTCTTCAAGTTTCAATCAAGAAGAGGATTTCTTTAACTTTTTTGCACATATGAACTGAAGTTTGAACGCGGTTGTTGAGGCAGAATTGGAACAATCCCACTTGTGGTCGTTGGTCAATGCCTACACACACCTCTGACAGCTCACCCACCCCACTCCACTTCCATTGAATTGAATACATAAAGCCTACCTACCGTTTTCTTATCTCTTTGTTCTCTTGAAAACGAGATTCCGTCTCTTCTTTCTTCCATTTTTGGCTCAAAGGTAAGGGAAGGGGATGATGATGCTGTCTCAACAAACACTGGTGGGTCTGTTGGGGAAACAAGGTAGGTACTCCACCCCGTCTCTTTCTCTTTGGCGTCATTTTGGCACTTTCTTTTTTTGAATGCAAACATCAGATTTTATTCATACGCCATAAAAATATACAGCTGAGAGAGGAAAAACATGTCGACACTCCTCCAACAGTCCAACCAAAAACAACTGGGGAAAAAAAACCTGCAGACTGTCATTGCCTAGTTGCCACAGGCCACTACTACCCACCTAACAAAGAACGAAGATGGAAAAAAAAAATGATAGAAGTCAATTGTGACGGGGTTAATTAAATTTCACAAAAGGTCCCTAAGCATGGAGTAAAGAATCGGTTTCGTTTTCAATTTTTTTTTGGCTCTCCTGAATCCTTAGCCTTTCATAAATAAGTACAATAATACCTTTTACCACCACTCCCTCAACATTTCATGAAAAATAACGATTATACCCTTATAATTTTTTAATTTTATAAACAAAACATTTAAAAATATTAAAAAAATTAATTAAAAAAGAAAAGAAAACACCTATCCCTACCTCACCTCTCCACCCACCCTCCCTAATGTCGGAAATGGCAGCTTTTGGCAGCAAAGGCTGCCCTTTCCAACCGCCAAAATGGTTCATCCCTCCAATTTGCTGTCGTTTTTAGCAGCAAATTTCTGACAGCATTTTTGGAGTGGGGATTCATCCCCCTATTGTTGCGACCAGAAACGGCTGCCTACCAGAAATAGCAACAATGTTTTGGTGGGTGCTTTTTTTATTTTTAATATTTTAAAATATTTTATTTATAAAATTAAAAAGTTAAAAAGGTATAACTGTTATTTTTCATAAAAAATTGAGGGAATAATGTCAATAGAGATTTATTGTGTTCATTTATAAAAAGTTAAGGACCCAAAAGAGTGAAAAAAGTTAAAGAAGAAATTAATTCTTAACTCAAAAGTTAAAGACCTTTTGTGAAATTAATCCATCCTGAACGCAAAATTAGAATGGGTTGCATCATGCTCCCAACCACACGCTTTCTGATATTTTTATAGCCAATTTGGCTTTTTTTTTTTTTTCGCCTTTTCTTTTAGTGATATAACCTTGTGGTTTCCTACAACACAAAGCAGCTACTGCCTATCCATTATTAGCATGGTGTTTTCATGGAGCCATATTGCGCCCCACGACCAATACTAATATCATTTTTTTTTTAATCATCTGGGTCAATTATTATTTTATGAATTTAAGAATCACCACTACTATAAATAAGGTGACATCATGCATTATCAGATTCATAACTGGGACAGTAAATTCTGAACCCATTATACGAAAGTCTAGTTAACCTTTGTTTTTATCTACATAAATTCATTCCTGCTGCTTACAAGGATCATTGGACGGCGGGAAAGTCCTCTTCCTTCACGCCATAATAGCTTATTTTTCGACGCCTCCGTTAAACCCATTTCTTTTCCTTTTTCGGTTAGCCTCCACCTTCAATTTTATTCGCATCTATATACACAATAATATATGTAGATGTGCTGCAACTCCCTATGGCAGAGCCTGCACCAAATGTCCCTCGTCGAGATACCCGCCAGGACGAAGAAGACGCCGGAGCCGCCTTTGTACTAGAATCCAAAGGTAATAGTAATTTTTTTTTTATTTAATGTTTACATTATCCTTTATATTAGTCGTTATTTCTATTGATTTAAAGTCAAATGTTCTGGCTTTTTAATTTGCAGGCCATTTCAATCACATTGCAGCCGTAGGAATTTATTTTGACTTTAAAATTTAGAAATGTGGCAATAATACTGCAAAATGATTATGTAGGGCCGACCTCAAAAGTATTAAGTTTAATTGATGGATGGATATGTTCATAATTTGTAGGAAAATGGTGGCATGCCGGGTTCCACTTGACGACGGCAATAGTGGGTCCATCAATACTTACTCTGCCATACGCATTCCGGGGACTGGGATGGATGTTGGGATTCCTGTGCTTAACGGTGATGGGGGTGGTGACTTTTTACTCCTATTATCTAATGTCGTTGGTGCTTGATCACTGTGAGAAGGAGGGCCGCCGCCATATACGTTTCCGGGAACTTGCTGCTGATGTATTGGGTAAGTAACTTGAGGTGTGATAACAATAATAAATGCAAGAAAGAAATATCAAATTTATGATTTTCTTTTGTATTTATGGCTATCATGTTGTGAGCCTTTTAATGCATTAATAAAAGAACCAGTTAGCAGTGGTTTTTGATACCCTTCTGTATGCTGTATCTTAATATTTTAAACTATATGGAGCTTGTGATGCTCAAACAAAGATGGTATATTTTGATATTTTGTAAGATGCTTTGGTCTTAAATTATGGATCAAGAATGATTAAATCAGAAAAGAGTCAATTATGCTCTTTCCTTATTACTAGAAATCTATCATTATTTATTAAAATTAGTTTACACTTGAGTATGGCTTTCTCCATTGTTGAGTTCTTGCTTCTCACCTATGTGAAAGAAAGAAGTTAGATGCAGTTGCTAGAGCACAAAATTCCATTGGATATTTATGCCACGATAAGTAATGAAAATTTTAAAATTCTAAACATGTTGTAGGCCCCCATGTGATGACCTTTCTTAAATATTGTCCTTTATGCTGTTTCTCTTTCCATCTGTTTATTATTCTTTTCAGTTTTTTATTTTTACTTACTTATTATTTTTACTTTTTTGTTTCTGCTGAGGGCATGTGTGACTCTAGTTTCTTTCTGGCGTCATTTCTACATTGAGAAGTTTAGGATTCAACTTATTTATCCTTGGAAAAAGAAATTGCAGATGCTAATGGTACAGTAAGTGTTGGAAATGCGTACATTAAATTTCTACTGAGCTACTGCTCCCTGAATTCCTGAATGTATTGTTTACAGAAAAAGCTAACTGTCAAGACACACTGGCCATCATAAATAGCTTTCTTTCCCTCAGTTTAAAAATATGTTTATGTACTGTGCTGAATTTTTCTCTATGTGAACCTTTTTGTTTGGGGGGGGGGGGGGAGGGGCTATGTGAACATTTTTT
>CAVNYN010248755.1:0-28468 GCA_963692815.1 Nyctanthes arbor-tristis
TCTTAAAGGGCCAGCACATACAAAAAAAAAAAAAAAAAAATGTAAGGCAGATAAAAGCTATTCACCAGTTAGTCCCTAACCCATTTACGAAGTTGCAACTGAGCACCAAACCGTCACCACCAAGACACCAACCCATTTCATAAAGTTGACAAATGTTACCCTATCATATTTAGGACTTATTTGGCATTGTTTATTTTTTCTATTTATAAATTTATCTATCATGATTTGATATTTGATTTGATGACTACTCAATAATCACCATATATTTTAAACTTTAATTAAATCTCCACCACTCATTTTCACTCTTTATAAATTCCCTTTATAAATTGACTTTATAAATCTAAACAAACTGGCTCTTATTTATTTATAATTTATTTATTCATTTAAATAGCTCAGAATCTGTTCGAAACAAACTAACCCTTTATAAAGGAAGCACAACAAATGGTGGCATTGATCGATTTGTAAATAAATTGCCAAGTTGTTTTATACCAACTTAGTACAATGAGCACTTGATTTTCTCCACTTTTGAAGGTCGGACACCAATTTGTGACAACATCGATACTATTGGGACAATGATGAAAAAATAATCTTAAAAATAGAAATTATTTTCAAGAAGTAACTTTAAATATATATATATATATATACACACACACACACAATATATATACACACACACACATAAAATCTACTCGAGCTTGTGCCATTTGTCCAATTAAAGACAATCAATCTATTTGACAAACTGCATCATATTAATTTGCAAATTGCCTTTTAATTGGGAAAGACAATCAATCTATTTGACAATTTGATTGCCGACTAAAGACAGCAATTTTCAATTTAAAAAGTTTATAACTTTCTTAGAAAATAACATCTCCAATTAATTAGGAATTTCTTATCTGATTTCTCTAAAACCATTAATTAGTTTTCTAAAAAGTCTGAAAATAATTAAGAAAGAAAACACAGAGTTACAGCAATTTAAAAGAAAAGAATAAATCCCGTTCAGGAAAAAAAGAAAAGAATAACTATCAAAATTGGGTTTAGCCTTACGAGTGGGGAAAAAACTCGTTACAGAGAAATGAAATGATCGGGAAAAACCTGGTTTTGAACAATTGAATTGTGTGGAAGAAATTGTTGAAAGAGATTTGGGATGAAAACAGAAGTTTGGATCAGAGGCCACAATATTGAATACAGCCTTCCTTTTGCAGTTGAGTTTTGGATTATTCCGATCATTTATTAGCCGCTTCCATGGGCTGAACTCCCCCTGTTATACTTTGCACTAGTGTGTTACTGACTTACTGTGTTTTGAGAGAGAGGTCAAAGGAGCCATGCTAAACAACGCCCAAGGTTGTAGGGTTCTTACCATAGTTATCAAAATTGGACGGGACTGGCCGGTTGGATCGGAAAATTGATGACCGGGCTAAGTATCTGGTCCGATTAACAATTGATTAGCAATACGCAATCGAACCGAAATTTACCCGGCTGACCTGGCGGGTTTCGCAAAGAACCAGTGACCCGAAAACCAAAGAACCGCCCCGAGTTATTGCACATCAAGGAAATTTAGAGCTCAATGGTCAATTAACGTCTTTTGACATCTATTTTTCACCTAATACCAACTTTTCATCGTCATTATCTTGATGCAGTTTCGCTATCTAACAATCACAAGCCAACAATTCCAATTTAAGGTGAGTTACATCTAAAGGATATTTATTAGTTTCATTTTCACTTGTGCATAATGATATTTAATTATGAAATTATAGTAAAATTGACACCAATGACAATTATTCATGCTATGTTTGTCAAAAATAATTTAACGGGTTGATTGGAATTGACCCTCTAGTTCAACCGCTGAGTCACTGGTTGAACCAGTGAACCAATGACCCAGGTCCTAGGCCGGTTTAATGTACGAGCGGGGTCTGATAACTATGGTTCTTATATCGTAAGTTTCAGAGTCAATGAATATTTGGGGTTGGATATGAAAAATAAAAAAGAGGAAATTAGAAAAAATGATAACTTTCATTTTGCATTAGCGAAAGTAACCAAATTTTCTAAGAAAAGTATTACTCTCCCCTTAAGGAGAGTACACCTCCTATGTAGTTATATGCGATTGGAGTTTGAGGGACTCTCAATCCTCCGAGTCGTAATCAGATGTGGCCACACAGGGGTGTATTCTCGTTAAGGGGAGTGTAATACTCTCCATAATAGGACTCCAAAAATAACCCCTTTTTATTTTACAAACTAGAGCTTGTTTGATACGCTTTATTCTAACTATTTATAATTTTACTTACTACTGATTTGACATTTGATTTGATAATTATTTAATTACAATCACATATTTTAAACCTTTTTACATTCTCAATATACATTCTATCTCTTTCCCCATTATAAATTCTTGGTATTTTGGCAAATAAAGAGCATCAAACAAACTCTTATACAAAAATGTCATTTTTCAAAATTTTGGACAAAATTACCCTTAAACAAAAAAATTTTATTTCCATGAATTAATTTCACATTGGAAAAATGAATGCGAGAAAATCTCTCCATTCCTCCTACCCGCAACCGTTGTTTCTTCTTCAGGCTATGCAGCCACTGTGGGAATCTCTTGCAGAGGTCAAAGCATGCCCTCTCTTCTACCTTTTTTACTGGTTACTACTCTAAGATCTCTGTCTTTTCTTATTTGTTCAGATGAATTTTCTTTTTTAGATGGGTATCTTACACCACCGTGAAGCACTACAAGCTCAAGAAGGCGGAGAGGAAATGAAAAAATAATAATCCTTGTACAGAAAATTGTGGAGAAAAAACAAGATCATTAAATGAAAAGATAATCCTTGTAGAGAAATTCTCACTGAGAATCTAATTTCACTTGGTTACCGTGCTTCAATATGCAAATCTCACCAGAAAATATTCTCCTCTTTTATTATTGCTGATTCTCTGTAGTCACTATTTTCCATTTTCTGCGGTTCTTATTTCTATTTTCATTTAAATATGGCAAAAATTTGCCTTTATTTTCCCATTTATTAACTGGGGAATATGAGTACAGATGCAATGGTTGAAAGAGAAAGATGTATGACTAATGTTGATTTCAGATCCAGAATTGCAAGATCCACTCAAGCATATAAATCAATTTTTCAAATATTGCGTAGCAAATTTATGGGCAAAGCCGATTGCCTTGAGACTCTGGAAGGAGGAGGAAGAACGACCTGGGTAGGAGATTTGAATCTTCTTAAACAAGCGAAAATGTGAACAAAAAATTTTTGGACATTTGCTAATGTATTTTAGTCGGTTTTTCTATGATGTATGGTGCCTAATGAGTTATGTAACAGGCTCTAATTGAACAATAAGAGCTTGTCACATAATCCATTAGATACCATAAAATATGCGATCATTAGGTGTGTCATTTTTTTTTTTGTGTAGTTTATGCCTCGTTTGGTTAGATTTATAAAATCAATTTATAAAGAGAATTTATAATGAGTGAAAATGAGTGGTAGAGATTTAATTGAAGTTTGAAATGTGTGGTGATTATTGAGTAGTGGTCAAATCAATAGTTAAATTATGATATGTGAGTTTATAAATTACAAAAATAAAATGTACCAAATAAGCCTTTAAGTGCGTTATTTGCTTGTGTATTTCTAAGCTTTCAATTGGATAATTGAGGAGTTGTGATATTTGAAAAATCACTATTGTGGTACAATTTATTGATGATGGATTGTAGCGAAGATCTGTACGCTTGTTTGGATTTGAACGGATTTGAACGATCCAAAACCCATTGGCTTGCTCCAAGTATTTTGTTGGTAGGGTTTGATAATTCTTTTATCACATAGAAGCTCCAAGATGGACATCATGTAGAAGAATATTCTAGTTGGAGTTGCTTGCGTTTTTCTAGACAGTTGTATTCATTCTATATAGTCTTGTAATGTCAAGCGGGCATTTCATTACTGTGATGCTGTACAATTGTGTGTAATATTTCACGTGTTACACTTTTTCGAATATGTTTTTTTAAAAAAAAAAGTAGAAAAAGAAATTGTCTAGATGTACCATGTGTAGCTGTCGAGATATACAAATACATTGTATAGAATGCTATACTTACATCTTTTTATCAGACTATAATTGTCGAGAATCACTACATGTAATTATAGACTTATGAATAAATTGTATAGAATGCCATATTTTTACTTTGTTTAGGTAATGGTCATTATCTATTCTCATATTTTAAAAGAAAGAAAAACGAAAAATTATTACTTTTAAAGGCAAGATGGTAAATTTCTTTAAAAAATTGGCCCACTTTTGCACTAATTTTTGAAATGCAACTTGCTTTTGAATTTGCCATTTTAGAAATTTCCACAACAAAAATAGTAAGATGATATAACCATCAATTGTAAGTGACTTAGTCATGATCTAATACTATATAGTATGACATTATACGTATCATATGATCATATAGCGTAAATCAAGATATGTCGTATAAAATCACAATCTTATGACATGCTCATATATGTTACATGACTATGTAACACTAGATAAGGTTGGATAAATTTTAGTAAGTGATAAAAAATGCTAGTGTACAATTTGTCTTTTGCATATGGCACAACCGGTCCGTATCCAGTCATTTCCCTAATTCGCCCCTGGTCAATTCTTTAATTAGACGACTATTATCGAAAGAAAACCAGCGGTAATTTTGTCATTTTCTTGAAGGGCAGGGGCCCATAATTAAGGCCGGAGCCAAATGGCACTTATCTAATCCCATCTATTGATCGTCTTCGTATTGGAAAAATGCATGATTATAACGAGAGATACGCTAGATGTACTGGATCATAGGCTTTTCTTTTTGATCATTCGATAAGACGGTATCAACAGGGGGATAACCTTCAATCCCAATGAACTCTGAATTTCTTACAAGAAGATATTTGACAGTTATCAGATCAGCCTGATTTTTCGTTTGCTGTGAGTTACTACTGTGTTTTAAAAGTTCACTTTTTCATGCTTATTTATTTCTTGTTTTGTGGGTTTGCAGAGACACCTCGGTGGGTGTAGGACGTGATGCTTGCAACACCTTCTTTAGTGAGACGGGAAGGGAAGCATGTTCCCAGAGCAATATTTGTTGATCTTGAACCCACTGTTATAGATGAAGTCAGGACGGGGGCTTGTCACCAGCTCTTCCGCCCAAAACAGTGCATTTCCAGTAAAAAAGATGCTGCCAACAATTTCGCCAGAGACCATACAGGTAAACTCATTTTTTAGCATAAAGACCTGGTTTTCTGCTAAGCACCTTATAGCGCATTAGTTAATATCTCTCAAATTTTGGCCAGTGTCATTGTAATATTTATCTGTGCTTGTTTGTGTTAATTTGGTTGTGATGATTTAACTACAGTGGGGAAGGAAATTGCTGATGCATGCCTGGACAGAGTAAGGAAGTTGGCCGATATAATTGCACTGGTTTGCAAGGAATTTTTGGTGTTCAATGCTGTCGGTGGTGGCACTGGATCTGGATTGGTTTCTTTGCGTTTTGGAACATTTGCCCGCGAACTACAGGAAAAAGTCAAAGCTGGGTTTCACAATCTGTGCTTCTCCCCAGTTGTGCTTAAGGCTAACTTTCTAATAATTGTTTCAATTCTGAACTTATCAAGTTCTCTTCCTTTTATTTATTTATTTGGGCACGATTTTGGGCTTTATAGCAGTACATATGGTTGATATGTCGCTCTTTATTGGGCAATTCCTGTCTGTGAAAGCAGAACTATCTGCTGTATAAATTTTTTGAAATTCTGAATGCTCATGTAAACTAGATTTCTGCACTAGGTTCAGTGCATGTTTGATTCAATTTATGATAGTTGATTTATAAAAAGAAATTATAAAGAGGTGAAATGAGTGATGTAGATTTAATAGAAAATTGAAATTCATGGTTTTAAATAAATAGTTGTCAAATCAGTCGTCATATTAATAGTAGGTGGAATTATGTGTTTTGATAAAGAGGATCAAACAACGGCTAAGCTTTAGCAACTTCTTATTCTGAACGCTCGTGTTGCGTCCACTTCTGTAATGGAGCCTTAGAGCATCTATAGTGCTCTATTTTATGGATCTAGTCCACTGGAGGAGAGAGAGTGAAAGAAGATGATTATTTTAAGTAAATAGAAATAGAATAAGGTGTAGAGAAAAAAACAGGAAAAATAAAAAAAAAAGAGGACAGAGATGAAGATAAATTCAAAAATAATGATAAAATAACAGTGGATTGGGTGAAGGTGAGGGTCTATTTTGTCGACCTTATATGGGATTTGAGGGAGAAAATGAGGAAAAATGGCGTAAATGAGAGAAAGATGATTGAAAGAAAATGAAAATAGATAAAATTACAGGACCTAAGATTTTTTTTGTCTCTCTCTTTCCTCAAATAGACCTAGTGCATTTTTTACAGGGATGCTCTTACAACAGCTCTCTCGACTCATTCCCTTCTTAAATAGACAGATGTGGCAGTGTTACTGGATAAAGAAGCAATTTATGACATTTGCCGCAGATATCTAGATATTGAGAGGCTCACCTATACCCATTTGAACAGATTGACTTCTCAAAAGACCCTCTCACGGATGGCCACACCATGTAATTTGGTGTGATTGTCCTACTAAAGACACTCTCCGGAAGCGGAGGTGGAGGCGGAGGCGGGGGCGGGGACAAAAAATCTAAAATATTCACATCTCTAATGTTAGTGCAACAGACTTATTCTATCTTCTATGAAACTTAGGCGTATTCAGTTGGCCCTCTTCCTTTCACGACATCTTTGTCAAGGTATATAAGGAAGTATGATGAGTTTGTCCCGTAAAAATTCGCTCATGGACAAAGGAAGCTCATGGATTCACAATCCACTAGGCTACATCTGTCCCTTCTCTTAGTTATCCATTCATGATCAAATCTTTTTAGAACTCCTCTATGACCGTTATGGAATAACTAAAACATAAGACTAGTTAAAATCTTGTTTGCTGATGTTCTTTTTTTCTCAATTAGCCATGTTGATCTTTCTGAAAAACAAACGCTGATTCATTTCTTAGGTTCAACTGACGTTTGCTGCATCTGTTCTAAGAGCATTTCTAGTGCGAGGAGACTTCATGCAAAATCACAGCCCTTTTTTTTGGGTGGTGGTTATGGTGGGTTTTTTTTTTTTTTTTTTGGTGGGGGGAGGAGGGGGGCCAATGATCTTATTCTTAGGTTTCCCGAGCCCGAATCAAATCTATATTTCTATAACTTACAGTTGAGAGAATCGCATTGCAAAGAAGCAATCATCACGACGTGAAACAAAATCTATTGCCACGAGAAGGTTGCCTTATAGGATTAGACCAATATATGAAACAAACCAAACCATTAGATGGATATTTGCATCCGGTATAAAATGACATAAAATGCTACACATAAAAGCAAGAAAGGAAAAGTACACCTAGTACAATCTATAAATCATACCCAACATATCAGAAGTGTGAGATGAGAAAAATTTAAGGTCTAAGACAAAATGGCCATCCAGAATGGATTGGACAATATTGTGAACTGCTTTATATGATCTTGAAAGAACGGGGTTAGCATAGATATCAGCTCATTCTTTTTCTTCACCCTTTTTTTTTTTTGGGTGAGGGGTGGGGTTGGGGGGACGGTTGGAGCTAATGACTATCAAAATATTTTGAAAAAGTGGTAGCTACAAAACATTAGCTAGAAAAACTACAAGACATCGGACGCTAATCTTACCAGTGAAACTTGTAAACATGATCTTGTATAGAATATTTGATTATATGTATCTCTATATCATAACATCTGAAAAGTTTATCCTGGAAAGTACTCGTGAAGCCATCAAAGATGTAAGGTCAAAGTAATGAATAAAAGGTAGGAACGGAAACAATGACATGTGTGGAACTTAATCAACAGCAAGGTTCAAGTAACATAAAAAAATTGTACAAATAATACAAAGATAATGGCATTCAGTACAGCTTACTAATTATCTCCCTTCCGTGGTCAGTTTCAATGGTGTGATTTCAAAACGAAAGCACATTATGCTTTTACATTTAACACGAAATGATAACAGAGAAAGGGGAAAAATGTATCTGAATCTTTAGGATAAACACTAGATATGCATAGGTAAAATCAACTGCATCAGATGAGGCTTGATAAAGATAAATTAACCTTTGGCTTCAGCACAAAGACTACTTATTACCTATAAAATTGACATATAAAATAACAACACTTAGTCCTGGGTGTCTTAGTTTTCTTAAGTATTTATTTATTTTATTCACTAATAATCTTTTTGATAAAAAAAATCAACACAGGTAAAAATCATTCTTCTTTTCTCTTATGTTTGATTGAATTTAAAATAACCATCCCTCGTCCAATAAAATAGCAAATGATCAAAACACACTTGGTAACATTCTAAGTAAACTGTTTGTCTTACCATTTAAGTACTCTAAGTGATTTTACGGATTATATATTATTGAAAACCAGAAAAGACCGTAGTCAATTCACGAACGAAAAAAGAAAAGTAACCATGACTAAAATCCAGAAACCAAAAAGAGAAGACAATATGGTTTCAATTGTCAAATATAAACATACACATTAAGCCTCCGATAAATTCATTTTAGAAACAGAATATATAATAACAAACTGTTCCCCTGCCCCCAGAGCGCACATACAAAAAAATGCAGACAAGCACATGTTTAATTTTTTTCATGAACAACAACATTGTCGCACGTCAAACTACCAATTATGTTGATTGGGCTTGGCTAAGGGTGTTAGAGATATATGCTGGTCTAGTGGTAAGAAAATTGCAACTTCTGAGTTCAGATTACTGGCTTCTGAAATGGTAAATATAATATTAAGATGCTCCAAGGATGTCACATGAAAATTTGTGAACAGAGAATGAAAACTAGGGTAGTTCAATTTCGGAAAAGAGTATTTATTAAGAAGGCTCATTTTGAGAGTCAAATAAATTAGAGACTTGACTCAGTTCCTGGGAGTCATCTGATACAATTCATTGTCAGTTCTGTAGATGCATAAAGACCAGGCTCTTATGTAATCATCAATTAAGATTGCAGAACATGAACAAAGGGTTTCTTTATGAAAGACATGCCCCAACAATCTATCCTCTTAATCAGTCATCAATAGGTGTCACCTACACTAGCTTGCGCACATTCTTGTTTCTTATATCTATTTATTCTAGTGTGGTTATACTCATACATCTTTGCACCCTCATTTACCATTATCCATGTTGCCATCATCCAGAACATTAATGATCCAATATTTAGTACCTTCCAATGTAGAATCTATGTTTGACATTTTAGGTATCTGTAAGCATTAATAAATCTCATCCAAACTAACGTGCGGTCTTGCAGGATTCATTTTCTTAGAGGCATTTATTACTTCAGAAAATATATACAGACACAACCCACAGAATTAAAAAATTACAATTAAACAAGCTATCCGTAAAGGTCTAACATTAAGGTGTCATTAAACGAGTTCCGTATTGTTGAATGTTTAAATATTTTCAAAAGCTATTAAGAGAATTCAGAAATTACCAACAAGAAGAAGCTTGCTGCACTAAATCGAACTAATTGGAAGTGCTTGCCCCTGGATTTTGAACTTCACCTGTTTGCCTCGGTTGGTCAAGCATTTCTTGAAACCTCTTCCTTGATTGGGCAGCATCAGCAACTTGAATAACATTGCAGGTACGTATTATTTCTTCTAGCATGCATCCTATTCCAAGCTTCAGAAACATATCAATTTTTCTTTGAATTTGTTTCTTCAATTCATCTCCAACTGCTTCTAGTTACCCAGGCACTTGCTGAACACAGTCAGAAATTTCAGCAAGGCATTTAAGGGACTCGGCTGAGTTGTTGATGCAAAGCTTGAGCACATCTAGGTGCAAACTTTTAAGGTCATCTCTTTTTGTGTCACCATTCCTTACTTCAACATCCAAATTCTCCCGCCAAATATCTGTTAGAGAAGTTACCAAAGTATTATCTACTAATACCAACAGTGACACGAATGGGACTATCACTAGCAAGACTAAGACGTTGGCACAACAATTTAATTTTGTGCATACTCTTGTATTAGTGTATAGAATATTATACAATATTATTACTTCTGTAATATTCTTTTCCTGGTTAGATAGACCACTGTAGAAGGCTGTTTATCTTTGTATAGATAGTATTTATTTCTTTGTAAACCTCATATGGCGTAGTGTTTGTTTCCTTGTAAACCTCATTTGATATACTATATATTTCAAGCAAATGCTCAATTAAAATACTATATATTTTTCTTTTTGTTTTTATAAGTTTTCACGCCTCTTTTAAGTTGTATTAAGTCCTAACTAATACATTTCAACAATTCAGAATTGCTCTTCGACTCTTTTCTTTTTGTTTTTATAAGTTTTAACACCTCTTTGGAGTTGTAATGAGTCTGAACTAATTCATTTCAACAATTTGGAATTGCTTTAACTACGAACTAAAATGCTTCAATGTATTTTTGATTGATAAACATTCGTTCCTTACATTTGAGGTCTGCGTAATCATAATTTGTACAAAATGAATCAACCAAAATCACATTTTCCCGACCTACTAGGAAGCTACTCTATTTACAAAAATTGATTCTCTAGGGCCTCAAAATAATGAAGGCCCTCATTCAGTCAACAAAAATACTTCTTGAAATGTTCAGTGTTCCATGAATGAGGTAGGGGATTGCCTTTCAATGTTTTGAGTGAGTAGTCGCCGTTCATTAAAATTCCAGAAATTTTGTACAGTCTTTCTCAGATAGGAGCGAGCATCCCTACATCAATTTCTTTGGTTTTTTGGAATGCCCTTCTCAAAACCAAGTCTCCAACTTCGAACGCTTGAATCTTTACTTTAGAGTTATAATATTGAGCACTCATTTTCTTACAGGCAGAGTTTCTCACAGCGGTCATTTCTCCTTTTTCCTCTAGGAGTGTGAGCTTTGTATTGATCAGTTCAGCGTTATTTCCTTCCTAGAAGCGCTTCACCCTATATGTAGGGAACTCCATTTCAACTGAGATCACGGCTTCTGCCCAAGGTGAGATTGAAAGGGGTTTCTTCTATGGAAAACCTAGTCATGGTTTGATAGAACCATAGCACGGCTGGCAATTCTTTAGCCCACCTTCTTTTCAACCCTTCTAATTTTGTTTTGAGGGCGTGCTTGATTACTTTATTCACTGCCTCAACTTGTCCATTTGATTGAAGGTGGTTGGGCAAGAAAAAATGTTTTCGAATTCTGTACTTTTCGCAAAAAGCTTTGAAGTGTTTATTGTCAAACTGCCTTCTGTTATCGGTGACAATGGAATGTGGGATCCTTCATCGGCATATAAGGGGACTTGTATACAAAGTCTGGTTTTATATTTTGTGACCTTTGCTAAGCTCTTCCGATCTCTGACAATTTGGTAAAATAATCTACCACCACAATGGTATACCGAGCTCTACCTTTTACTGTCGATAGGGGGCCGGTTAGGTCAATCCCTATTTAGCAAATGGCCATGTGTTCATTATCAATGTTAGGTTCACATGTGAGTTTCTTAATAGTGGTGTATTTTGTTGACACCTATCACAAGCCCGAACAAATTTGATGGCGTCATTTTTTAAAGCGGGCCAGTAATACCCCTACTCGATCAACTTGTATGCTAGGGCCTGCCTCCAGTGTGATTTCCACACATCCCTTGATGTACCTTCTCCAACGCTTGCTGAGCTTCTTCTGAGGTCAGACATTTTAACAAGAGGTTGGAGAAGCCTCTCTTGTATAATGTCCTTTGAATTATTGTGAACTGAGCTGCTCTAGTTCTCACTTTCTTTGCTTTGAACATATCCGCTGGGAGGATGCTTCCTTTAAGATATTGAATGATGAGGGTCATCCAGTTATCTGATGAGGATAGTTGTATCTGTTCGATAGGTCAGTCTTAAAGCTCAATCGAGCTATGGGCATACATTTGAGAGTTCTCACCCCCTTTACTAGTTGCCAATCTAGCCAAGGAATTGGCTTGGGCGTTTTTAGCTTGCAATATTCTTATTAATCATACTTGAATGAAGTACTTGAGTTCAGCAAGAACCAGCGTGTGATAACATATCGTCGCTTCTTCTTTAACCCTATAATGTCCTTGTATCTGATTCACCACCAGTTGGGAATCGCTCATTACGTCTAGGAACTTAACCCCCATAGCCCGGGCCATTTCTAAGCCAGCAAGCAGTGCTGTATACTCAGCTTCATTGTTTGTAGTAGGGAAGTCAAACTAAATAGCATGATAGTGAGAATGTTGGTTTGGACTAATCAGAACTATTCCAACTTTAGCTCGGTTTTCTGTTGAAGAAGCATCTATATACAACCTCCAAGGATGGTCATCTCTAATTTCTTCCTCTATAGGTGGTGTGAATTCGGCCACTAAGTTAGCCGAGGCTTGTCTTTTGATGGCCTGGCGAGAACAAAATTGCAAATCATACTGTCCCAGTTCTTCCGCCCATTTCATTAGCCATGAGTAAAGAAAAAGCTAGCTTTTCAATAGACGAATATCTGAGTTTGGCATCATGGAGCACTTGGTTAACGTAATATATAGAGCGTCGCACTCTGAACTCAACTCTTATCAGAACCTCACTAACTGCTGTTGACAAGACCGCTAGATATAATTACAAGATTTCTTCATGAACTGGTTTTGACAAAAGAGGGGGTAAAGCAAGAGCTCCTTCAACGCCTAAAATCCTTTTCGTACTCTGGAGTCCACTCAAGCTTCTCAGCCTTCTTGATGGCTTCAAAGAAAGGTTTGCATATATCAGTTGCTTTTCAAATGAATATATTGAGGGCGCCAACTATCATGTTAGACTCTGCACTTCTTTTACCATTGTGGGAGATTGCATCTGTAAGAGTCCCTGTATCTTATCAAGATTCGCTCAATCCCTCTCTGACTCACCATGTATCCCAAGAATTTCCCGAAAGATAAATCAAATGAACACTTTTTTGGGTTTAGCTTTATTCTGTAGGCCTTGAGTATGATGAAAGCTTCTTCCAAATGACTAAGATGATCTGGCGCACTTAAACTTTTTACCAACATGTTATCCACATAGACTTCCATAGTTTTGCCAATCGAATCGTAGAACATTGTGTTGACTAGTTGCTGATAGGTCGTGCCTTCATTTTTTAACCTGAACGACGTCATTTTGTAGCGGTACAACCCCCTATCTATAAAGAAAAATGTATGCTCTTCATCTTCTGGGGCCATAAGGATTTGGTTATTACAAGAGTATACATCCATAAAGGTCATCAGCTCCTATCCGGCCGTCACATCTATCATCTGATCTATATGAGGCAGTGGGAAATTGTTAGGCTCTCATTATTTTTCCATATATTGTTAAATTGTTTTTTTTTTATGATGGCGGAAGCTCTTATTATTTCAAAATAGATAAAGTGTTAACAAGAGGCGAGACATGCTATTTCAATAAGTTCTTAAATTTTCTTAAAACTCATAGTGGTGCTTCTTTTAATTTCCCCTTCATTACCTGGTGTTATATTAAAAGATGCTTACTAATTTTTTTTTTTTTTGTGAAACTTACTTAGATTAATTTGGATATGACTCATGAATAGTTTTTCGGGTCTACATTAAATAAAAAACAAGTATACACGACCAACTGCATAAAAACTATTTTATTACTTAACTAACCGAACAAAGGATTGGAAAGCTTCTACATTGAAAATGAGGCTCCCAATCTTAAAAAAAAGTTTTTTCTTACATATACTTATCCTACCATCTTCACTTTCCTACTAGGCTATTACATTAAGTAAAGAACACGGGTTTGTCTGTCCAACTTTATTATAGTGGAGGTGTGCATGGGTGTACGCGCAAAAGACATTGAATTCATATGTTGTTCCCAAGTACATAAGAAATAACGGAGCTTCTTCACAATAAGGCCAAATATCCGTTTCTACTACATGTATTATCTTGCTTTGATCGGGTGACATCCTCGATTCCTCAGCTTGGTGGTCATAGACTTGCCACAAGGTTACAAAAATCATTTTATAAGTTGAAGCAAACATAAAGATGCACAAATTTCTTTCAAATGTATAATAGGGGCTAAGCACTAGAATTACCTACTACCCGTAGCGCAATGATATCATCAAATGCCAAGTTTATCATAGCAATACAATATCAAGTGGATCCACACAAACCCCGGTTGACCACTTATCGGAGTTCCAAACAAAGAGCATTATGAATTCATTCAAATACTATACTAATCATCCCTATCTTGGAGTCATTGAATAGGTCATAGTATGGAAACAATTCAAAGCAAACTAATACAAAACGGGTAAAGGAATGCTAGAGATTCAAATGCAAGAAACACTTTAGTTCTTATCATAGCAATGCATTAAACACAAGATTTTCTTTAAAAACTCATGCATGCCAAGGAAACTAAAATATTGATTACTCACCTTGCTCTTACTTCTTTAAGAACTATTGGATGTTTGTGGGTGAAAGGTACCTTCAAAGCCTTGTATACTCCTCAAGCAAGGTAGCTTTTTAAGTAGGAATTTAATATGTATATGAAGGGAGCTTTGTTTGACAGACAAAAGAAGTGTTTTAGAAGTCTTTTGAGGGTATTGTAAGACTAGCCTCATTTATAGACAAATTTCTCACTTATTTTCTAAAAATTTTGGATTCCACAGATACAAAAGCCTCCAATTGTCCCCAGATAATTTACAAATAGCCAATAAAAATGAGTCCAATTGGAAGCCCAAAAATTCTTCTTATCAAACTAAAGTGCCAAGTGTTCTGGGATTTGATTCATGTGAAAAATTTCAAAGTGTCCAGGTGGCTCTAAATTTTTTTCTACTTATTTCTTCATGAAACCCTCAACCTAATGTATTCCATAACTAAGTCCTTGTATTTTGGACTATATTAATTAAGATACCGTATTTTAAGTTTAAGCATTCTTTTGCACCCAATTCACAAACTGATTGGATATCGTTATTCTTTTGGCCATTCCTACTAACTGGTAGAAATATTCGATACACATTCAAGAAATTATGTTTTCCTTGTCAAGGCAATTCAAAAATCCTCACATTCTTATAGAAGACTATAATTAATCATCCGATTACAAAGCTCACTAACTGATTGCTTATAATTGAGTGTTACTTGAAAAGTGGCTCAATTATCATACAAAAAATGCCACTATGGGATTTTTTTTAAAATTTCACGAAGTGTTATAGAAACTGTCCTTTGGGTAAGCTTTGTTCAAATTCGTAAAGTCAATGCATAATCTCCAAGTGCCGTTAGCTTTCAGCACCAAGATGGGATTTGTGACCCACTCTGGGTATAGAGCTTCCCTAATGAATCCGTTACTTAGTAACCTCCCAACCTCTCTGGCTAAAGCTTCAGATCTTTTTGGCTTCAACCTTTACCTTTTCTACCCACGGGTTTGGTACATGGGTTGACGTTGAGCCAATGGCATGCTAAGGCTGAGTTAATTCCCTCCATATCTGGGTGAGTTCAGGTAAACACGTCCAAATTCGCTTTGAGGAAAGACATCAGCCGCTCTCGTATTGGTTCGCTAAGTTCTCGGCCAATCCGAATCTCCAGCTCGGGTTGGTCATATGATATTTGGACAGTTTCTAATTCTCCCTCTATATCCAAAGCTTTCCTTTTATTACCAATCCGCGGGTCTACTTTAATCACAATTTTTGTATTGTAAGACAAGATATTAATTTGTAGGGGTCTAATACCAAGGTCACATTCCGAGCTACACGTTGGTTCCCATATATGGAGACGGGTCCATAAGGTGTAGGGAACTTGAGACAAAACTAGTAGAAAGAGACTGCCGCTTTAGTCTGCTGGAAGATAGGTCTACTAATAATGGCAATATAGTTAGACCGAACGTTAACCACCATGAAGTCTGTCTCAAATCGCCTAATTTTTAGAAAACTCCCATTTCCAGGGTTAAGGTAATTTGCCCTAGCGGGTGTATAGAATCTCTAGTAAAACCCTAGATGTTGGTGGATGCCAGTGTAAGCTGACTCAAGCATTGAGATAAAGGACGTTGGTGAAACTTCCAGTGTCTAAGATCATTCGATGGACCTCATAGCCTTCAATATTTATCATGATCACTAGTGGGTCATCATGAGGCTACAATATTCCTCTAGCATCTTCCTCTGAGAACGAGAAGGAATCCTTCGACAGGTCGACTATTATTGAGACATTACAGGCCTGATAACTATTCTTCGCTTATCTAACAAGCTGATGGCACCTTCTCTTTGATTGCACGTTGTTTCAGTTTGCATTGATTAATGTACGGATTTCTGCTCTACTATTTTAGCTTGGGTTAGCTGGTAGAGAGGTTTTTCTATAGGAGATTAGTATTCTTTACTGCTACGGTTGGGAGAAGCTACAATCTTTTGCAAGTAGCCTTTTTCAGTAAACCGTTCGATTTCCCTCTTTAAATCTCGGCAATCATTTGTCTCGTGGCCCACAGATCGGTGGTAACGACAATATTTATTTTGGTTTAATTGGAAAGGTTGGGTCCACATGGGCTTTGGCTCAGGTAGGAGGTTATCCCAAAATATTTGCGTAAATATTTCCTCTAGAGAGGCAGTTAAAACGATAAAGGTCTGTCGCATTTCCTACGTCTGTTTTTCGCCATCTGAATGTCTGGAATCTCTCCTTTTTCTGGATCCTCCTAGTGGTTTGATCAAATCTGAGGGAAGACTTTTCTCATACCCATTGTTAACTTTTAGAGTCATCCTTGTATTAGCATGTCTACCCAAGGCTTCTTCCAAGCTTATATATCACTCAGCTCATCTGAGAAACTCATGATAACTCTTAAGTCTGACATCGTGTATTGACCACCAAAAGCATTTTGTATTGCAATCCAGACAGAACGGCCATGAGCAATGTGTCGTCAGTCACCTTTTCCATTTCCAACACTTGTTTGTTAAAACGATCCAAATATGACTTCAACGTTTCACTGGTTCTTTGTTTCATGGTTACCAACTTCTCTTTTGATGCCGTCCTAATTTTTGTCCCCATAAATTGAGACAAGAACAATGAAGGCGGCTCATCCCAGCCCTGGATTGAATTTCGGGGAAGCTCTCTTAACCACTTAGCTAGGATGTCACCTAAAGTTGCAGGAAATGCCTAGCACATAGCGGCCTTCCCAGCTCCCTAGAGTTCTATCCAAGATATGTATTTGTCCAAGTGGGACCTCGGATTAGTTTCTCCAATATATAGCGTCATGTAAGGTAGCTTGATTTAGTCAATGGGGCTTGTAGTATGGTTACACTGAAAAGGGATGGTCTTCGTTCAGAATAATCTTCTTGAGGGGAGTCAAAGTATTTTCTCTCGAGATCAGAGACTCGGCGTTTCATTTTTTTAAGTTCAGTTCTTGCACGTTTTGAAGAAGCAATAACCGCTGGCTCTTGAGATGGTAACATTGAGGAGTCTGTTGCCAAAATATGCTCTCTTTGTTGGTGCTTGTTGGGGATGTTTGGCTGTAGATTTTGAAGTCGACGACTTATGGCATTTAGTATGGCCTTAGGTGTTCTTGTCTCTTAAAGCGGCTTTTCCACCCTTAGATGGGTGTGGGCTTTCACCAATGTGACTCTGAGGAGGTTTTTGAGTATTCCTTTCCCCTTTTCCCCCATCCTCTCATTCGGAGTTCTGCTGTGCTGATTGCACTTCGTCAGGGTCTCTTGGGGCACGTCCTTGAGATCAACATTGATGAAGTTGGTCCAACTAGTGTTGCATGCATTGTATGGCTTCCAGAATCTCCTCGGCTATGGGTTGTGGTATTAACGCTGGTTCAACTGGATAGGGAATAGTGACGGGCTCAGTAAGGAGAATTGGATCTTCATCTTTTATAGTCCTCGACGTGTGAGGATACGTATCTCGTTGTGACTGCTGACTCCAGTATGTAGGGGTGGGTGATGGGTTGGGTTGGGCTGGGCTGATTTTAGCTTAAAACCAACCCAATCCATTTTTATTTGGTTTGAGGTATTAGATAACCAACCCAACCCACTTATTAGTAGAAACCAAACAACCCAAACTGTTTCAGGTGGTTGAGACGGTTTGGGTTGGTTTTCCACCTCTTTTTTTTTCTCTTTTTATTTTTGAGGAAATTAAAGGATGTGCCATCGCCAAACCCTATTTGGATCCCAAACCAGCCACCGTTGTAGCCACAACCGCGCCGCCACACCACCACAACTTGCCTGTACTATCCCGCACCTCACCACCACCCGCTATGACAGCCACCGCAAATGGCGGTATCAACCAAACTCATACTCCGCCGCCGCCTCAAATCTCATCCATTTCTCAACCCTAGTCCCCGTCCCCACCGTTGTTCCTCCTCTTCCTCCACCTCTGCTACTGCCACCAATCCCAATCCAAAATCCAAAATCCAAATCGGAATCCCAGTCGCAGTTCCAATCCCTTTCTACATTATTCTCATACCTCAAAGAGATCGAAAGCTAGTCTGCAGAAAAGAACCCCAAATTCAGAATTGCCTCTGATTGTCCCGCAATACACTGTCATTTTCAGACACAGACCGTCAATCACCGCCTTCTAAGCTGTTTCACTGGAAGAAATCCGTAAAAATCTCTCTAAGTTTTACCACCGCTCTGTCGTCCCGCCTTCATCGATTCCGGCCAGCCCACAGCTGCGAAGAGATGCCGGTGAAAGAGCAGCTTGAGGATTCTATACTGGATATAAGGAATCAAAAACCCTTTTACCTTAAAACGAATTGACAGTGATTAACATAGTCGAGATTGAATCTGAGATTTAAGACTCACTTAGAGATTGAAGAAAAGGGAAAGGTGGATATCAGATTTGGCAAGGGACTGACGGAGTGGAGATTGGAGACAACCGAGTGAGGAGTGATAATGGGTCGAATTGGCTCTTCCGATCTGTTTATTTAACCCATCCTAACCCTCCCCAAGAATTGAATTAAACCATTAAATGAAAAACCAACCGAACTCATTAAGCTATAAAACCAAACCAACCCAACTCATAAATGGTTGGTTATATGGGTTGGGTTGGTTTTCAAAAAAAGGTGCCCAGCCCTATAATTATGTTCAAGTTGTTCTACAAATTTTACTTAAAGGAGATACCAGATCTATTGACGGACTTACTGGGTAAGCCAGTTGATCCATTGCCGGTGCTAGTGCTGAAACAAGTTGCCAAGGACTGCGAGGGGGCACCATCCTAACAAATTTCCCGAATTAGTTAGGGATTATGCTGATTTGTGGCCAATAGCCGAGCCCACACATGAAATTTGAAACACAACAAAATCTCCCACCCACCCCTGCCTGACACAAACCCGACCGCCTAATTTCAGTTTCCCTCCCCAGCGTCCCAACCCTGCTACTACCAAACCAGAGAATCTAGCCGGCAACCCACACATCTATAGCCAATGCGCCGGTCAAAAGCCTCGCCATCGCACCTGCACCCACCTGATTTCCAGCTCTGTTGCACCCACGCATTTCCAATGCCATTCCATCAATTAGGGCACCCATTCGAGCTTCAAGGCCAACCGAGGATGTGTATTGGTCTCGTCGGACCTCCACAAGCTGCGTCGTCGCCGCCAGTTGCTAGCCCACCAGAACTCAAAGCGTGGCTGCCTCCGCCGGACTGAGGTAAGTCAAATGAAGCCATTTTCGTACTGATTTTTTGAATTTACAGTAGTATTTCGTTGAGGATGGAGGATCTTAGATGGAAATTTGGTTATTTTTTTGTGTGTTGGAAATTTAGTTATTTTCCTGTGTGTTGGAGAATTGCAGAAGGAATTTACAGTCAACATATTTGATTTCTCTATTAATATTATTTTCGAATTTACAGTAGTATTTCATTGCAGATGGCGAATTTTAGATAGAAATTTAGTTATTTTTTTGTGTGTTGGAGAGTTGGAGAATTTTAGATGGAAACGTGGTTATTTTTTTCTGTCATCTTAATTTTTACTTTTTTTCTGTCATCTTAATTTTTACTCTGCTATGAACGATGTTGAATTTGCTTTTACTCATGCTGTACTCTGAGGGACAAACATGATGTCAAATTTTGAGGAGGTCAGAAAAGGATAGACAAGAAAAATGTATTTATAAGGTTAATAGACAAGATATGAAAAAGAAGATGAGAGATTATCAACTAATGATGGGGATATATTTTTCTAAATCTGTTGTCTCGAATGTGCAGATAGAATGAATTAACAATCTTTAAAATTTGACAAAAGTTATAAGAACTAATCTGTTCTTGGTCACAGAAATAATTTCAGCAGTTAATTAGGGAAAACTTCATATGTAATTTGCTTATTGAAATTAAAAGTGTGTTTTATTTGTTTTCTTAAGTTAAATTTATTTCTTAAATAAATTTTTATTTATGTTTCTGCTCTCTAGTTTCATTTGTTTTTGTGTTTCACCTTGGGTCACTTTTGGACATCTTTGCGTTTGGCTCTGCAATCTTACATGTTTTCTCCAAGGCTTGTAAATAAAATCGCTAATTTGTGAAGTGGGTTAGTTGTAGATTATGCCTTTTCAAGTGACGTGAATGGTTTTAATTCCATCAACGAAGTAGTTTTATGCGCAGGCTAAGGATGGGGCCAATGAATAGAGGAATTTACCATGGCTGCAGAGATCCGACACGACGTGCCAGACGAAAACCTATGGGACCAGCGTCTCCAGGTGGTTAAAGGCTTGAATCCGAAACTAGTTATTATTGTTGAACAAGATGTGAATACCAATACAGCCCCGTTCTTTCAAAGATTTGCCGAAGCCTACAATTACTACTCTGCTGTGTTCGAAACTCTTGATGTAACTCTCCCAAGAATTAGTCAGGAAAGGATGAATGCAGAGAAACATTGTCTGGCATGTGATATCGTCAACATTGTTGCATGTGAGGGAGAGAAGAGAATAGAGCGCTACGAGGTTGCTGGAAAATGGAGGGCAAGAATGACAATGGCAGGTTTCGCTCCTTGCCCAATTAGTCAAAATGTGAGCAATGAAATTCAAAAGGTCATAAAGCAGTGTTCTGAAAGATTCAAGGTGAAAGAAGAGAAGGGGGCACTTCACTTTGGATGGGGAGACAAAATCTTAATAGTCACTTCAGCATGGAAGTAAATACTCATAATAATTTGGTCCTAGGAAGAAGGCGGCTAGGTGATGTAGCTTGTTTTTTAGTCGTAAGTGACTTTTTAACTACTTTTGGGATCATTTGATGCATAACAAACAGCTAATGTATAATTATGACGTAAGAGAACTCCATATTTAAGTTATGCTAGGTCGTTAGCGCTTGACACTATTTAGAAGCGTAACACTAAACTTCTAGGCATGCGTTTTTACCCCACTGTGGAATGTGGACATACGTAGCCCGTTTTTCTTCTTTTTCTATTTTAATTTAAGTGTGCCAGATCTCCGAGTAGTTGAAAATTAACTCTTTGATTGGTCTGATGAAAGAAGTTTCCCGTCAAATAACTAGTCGAAGATGTTCCATTTGCGGTGACTGGTAATGGATGCCTCCTCTCGTTGCTTATTTCTTTTCTCCCCAGTAATTTATAATGCCAATTTGCATTTAAAAAACCACAGGAAAAGCAAAAGATATTCTCATGCTTCTCCCAACTGCTTGGAGAAGTTTGAGAGTGCCAAGAAGTTGCTTGTATTTAGATGGACGGCCCTGGTATAATTCATTAATTCTTCATGCCTGCCGACCTTAAGGGGTGTATGGTTTAGTCTTTGAGAATAGATTTTGTAAAATGTGAATTTCTAGGAGAATATCTGGTTGAAAACAAGGAAATGTTATGAATTTACGTGTAAATTATTTTAATGAATAAATGCGTGGGTAGAAATGAGTTTGGGTGGGAATTGATTTTGAAAAACTCTAAACCATAGATGGCATAAGAAGTCACTGCTTAAGTGCAAGCAATATAAAATTTCTTGATCCTATGTATGAATGCATGTTCTCACCCCGGGCTCAGACCAGATGGCCCAATTGATGTTTGACACATGAGATTGAAAGGATAGAGATCAGAAAGAGGATTCTTTGTACCTGGAGCTGTAATGCCATATTCCTTGATCTTTGCACCAAGCTTTTCCGAAGAGAGGTCATCCAATACAGCAAGAACATGCCTCAACTACGCTGATTTCTCGGCACAAAGATTAGGATCTTTCTCCAACTTGTCTGTACAATAAACCTTCAATAGGTGATCTGCTCTGAAACAGTTTCCAGTTTTTTCATCTTTAAACATCAGGTCAGTGAACTTATCAACATGCCCAGATGCCTTCAGAACAACCTCAAGTGACACACAAGGGCAATCTACTTCCAACATGTTTTCCTCAAGGACAAAATGCTGCAGCTTCAAAATTAATATGTCACCAGAGAAATCAAAGCAGTGATCTAAAAATATGTATTGATAAAAGAAAAGCAGCAAGAGAAAAAGAAGATAGGACAAGATTTGCATCACTCAAAGCGCTATATCACCAACACATAGCTTCAGTTATATAGCATCCCAGGTCCAATATAAATATTGTATTTATCAAATAACCACAGACCATATACGTTGGGTAAGCCAAGCCTCAATGAACTAGAAGTCCACCACTGAAACTATCCAATTAATATTTGACTCACACAAGAGTTGAATCAATCATTAAAAGAATAATAAGTGGCATATTGACAATTTCCTTATGATAGAGTTTAGCTTTAATTGTACAATTTTGTATTGAAGTAAAGGCCTGTTCTGAAGTTACCAAAATGTAAAGGGTACCAAAGCATAGCGCAACAAGCTAAAACACTTTCATTTGTAGTCTGGGGTTCCAATCCGAGTACTTTCTTCATACCAATTTTAGCTTTCTAAGGCCCTGCTCTGGTCAACTATTGATTTGACATGGTCTGTCAGATGACGTCATTAGTTTATTATTATTATTATTATTATCAATTATCAATCATGACTTAACTTTTTTCCAATTAACAGTTGTCATTTGCCGATTGCTTCTTTTCCTCGCGAATGAGATGATATGGCAGTTTTGCTTCAAATTTTTCTGTAATATTAGCACAATTCTAACTCCCCACAAAAACATACAGGCTTGCTGTAGCCTGTAGGCACCCAGCTGATCCCCCCACCCCCACAAACCAAAAAAAAAAAAAAATTCAAGCTTCTGATAATCAAGCCTGCACGTACCCATTCATAAAAAAAGGACCAATAACTACGCTCCGTAAAATACTCACTAACATCATCAAAATAATACTTTCAACCCTGAATCCCGAGTAAAGAGACAAAAAATAAAGGTAAAAAAACGAACATTAAGCAATTCTTTAGGAAATACTACGCTTAACAAAAGTTCATAGAATAAACAGAAACCGAATAATATACGTAAGTAACAATTGCAGTCCAGATTCTCCAGAACACTAAAAACATGTAAAAAGGCACTTACCTGATGCCAACAAGCGAGGACACTATACTTAACGGCGCAACCGGGGGGTCCATAGTTGTAGAGGCCAGCAACGCCGCCGTAGATCTTGAAAGAGGCGATGTAAAACAAACGGCGTTCGAGGGTGTTGACGACGGCCCGCCTGAATGCCTCCCTGTTGTGAACTTCTTGTGCAGCGGCCATTACTGAGCAAATATCAAGAAGAATCCAATTCCAAGCCCTCAGTTAAGAGGTTGTTTAGGGATGGCAAAATTTACCTCAAAATCCAAAACCCGATGGAACTCGTCCCAAACGGGCGGGGAATCCCCACCCTGATTCCTAACAGGGCGGGGATGGGAGCACAAGTTTGTGCCCCGAATTGCTAGCGAGATAGGGATGGGTTTTGGTTGCCCCGCCTCGAAACTCGATTCACAAAGTTATTTAATTTTTAAAAAAATACTTACTGTATAATATTGCTACATGAAACCTACTTATTGATATTAATATATTAACATTAACATATCAAAAGTTTTGATACAGTAAAAAACAAAAGTAACTAAACTAATCAAGAATTTTATAAAATTAAAATAATTTAATATATAACCACAAAAAATAAAAGAGAAACTCTTTATGGAATGAAAAATTAATAACACTATATTCAAATTAATAGCTTTGTCATAAACAAAAAAAAAAGAAGAGAAAAGAGGGAAAGAAATCATTTGGCAAAAACAGTGTCACGTTGTCTTGGTAGAGTCTCATATTAGTTTGTAGATATGAGCAAAAAGAATTAATGCTCTATAAAAAAGTATTAGATGGAAGACTTCCTCTTACTTGAGCCAATGTAATGTTGGCCCAAATGCAATAAAAAATTTTTAATAGTGTAATGATAGCCCCCAAATATAGTTGCACCGTCACTATCCAAAAAGTGGTGTTCTTTATAAAAAAAATAAAAGAAAAAGTCGGGGCAGAAACGCAGATTTTCCCTGCCTGACCCGACCCGATTCAAACGGGGATCCGGGCGGGATGTGGGGAAGCAAAACCCGACCTTGATTCGCCCCGTTGACATCTCTAAGTTTGTTTGATGCTCTTTATTTTACCAATTTATAATTTTACCTACTACTACATTTGATTTGATAACAACTATTTAATTACAACTACATTTTTTTAAACCTTTTTAGACTCTCAATACACATTTTATTTTTCTACTCATTATAAATTCTCTATATTTTGACAAATAAAGAGCATCAAACAAGCTCTAAATATCCGTTCAAGATTTTTCCTTTTTATTTTTTTGGTCACTCACTCTTTCACACAACACCATGTGGAAATGGAATCTTCTGGCCAACCGAAAAAAAAAAGGCACATAAAAGCTATTCACCAGTTAGTCCCTGGCCTATTTACGAAGTTGCAAGTGAGTACCAAACCATAATTACCAACCCATTTCATAAAGTTGACAATTGCTACACTATGATATTTATTCATTTATAATTTAAATAGTTCATTATCTGTTCCTAACAAACTAACTCTTTATAAGGGAAGCACACCAAACGATGGCATGGGACAGTTTGTAAATTGCCAAGTCGTTTTATACCATTTTAGTACAGTGAGCACTTGATTTTCTTCAGTTTTGTGATAACATCAATACTTAGGGGACAATGATGCAAAATATAATCTTAAAAATAGAAAATATTGGTTTTTTCAATAAGTAACTTTTTAAAGAAAATCTACTCGAGCTTGTGCCACTTGTCCAAAGCATTTGAAGATTGAAGTGTATCATATATAGATTTGCAAAGGGAAATTTTTGCATTTCGTCCTCAACTTTTGCTAATTTTAACAATTTCATCCCCAATCTTTTTTTTGAAGCATATGGGTCTCCAACCTTTGTCAAAAGTAACAATTTCATCCCCAATCTTTTTTTGAAGCATATAGCTCCCTAGCCTTTTAAAAATAAACACAGAAGGCCGCTAAAAATAATTTTTATCCATTTTCATATTTATAAAATAATCATTTTACCTTTGTATGAAATAAAAGAAAATTAATACAAAATATGTTTGATTTCTCTGATTAGTTACTCCTAACTTTCACTTAGTGCAACCATAATTTCCTTCACTATTTTTTTAGAGTGGAGTAAGATAAGGCTTCCACTTAAATTATCTTTAACAACGATAAAAAGAGATTTATCTCTCATTTTTAGTTAGATGAGGATGAAAAATTTTAGAATAAAAAGGGTTGTAGCAGAAACAAAAGGGGTCATCTCTTTTTAAATTTACAAATAATTTAAATCTTCAATTTTTAAATTTTTAAACGTTTTAATTTTTATAACATGAATATCAATTATATCTCAATTATCATTACTTATTTAAATTTAAATTTTAGAGATTTCAATGTCTAAAATAATTATAAGAGTAGCAGTGGTGGTAGGTAAGTGAATAAAAAAGATAATATATTAATTAATATGTATATATAGCTTGTGTTAAGTGTAGCTCTATTCTCCTACTAGAGTACGCGCCATACTCACACGTATTGTGAAGAGACGCGCTTCGCGTGTAAGAAACTAATGTTACAGTCTTAAGTGGGTGAATCAGAAAATGCATTCTTAGATATACATTCTAAATTTTTCCTCCTCCTATAGCCAAAAATAAGAGAATAATTCCTTTTTATTGTTGTCAAAGATAATTTAAGTGGAGGCCTTAAAGACAATAATAGTAAAGAAAATGATAGTTGTACTAAGTTGATGTTAGGAGTAACTAATCAGAGAAAGTAAACATATTTTTTATTAATTTTCTTTTATTTTATACAAGGGTAAAATGGTCATTTTATAAATATGAAAATGGATAAAAATTATTCGTATGGGCCTTTTGTGTTTATTTTTAAAAGTTTAGAGACCTATATGCATCAAAAAAAAGATTGGAGATGAAATTATTACTTTTGGCAAAATTTGGGGACCAATATGCTTTAAAAAAAGGTTGGGGATGAAATTGTTAAAATTGGCAAAGGTTGGGGACAAAATGCAAAAATTTCCCTTTGTAAATTGCCTTTTAATTGGGAAAGGCAATCGAAATTTTACAAATTGATTGCCAATGAAAGACGGAAATTTTCAATTGAATTGAAGAGTTTATAGCTATCTTAGACAATAACATCTCCAATTAATTAGGAATTTCTTACCTGATTTCTCAAAAGCCATTTAATTAATTATCTAAAAATTTTGAAAACACTTAAGAAAGAAAAACGCTAAGTTACAGAGATTAAAAGAAAAGAATAATTAAAAATGAAATCAAAATTGGGTTTAGCCTTACGAGAGGGGAAATAAAAAGGGGGGTTACAAAGAAATGAAATGATCGGGAAAAACCTCGTTTTGAATAATTGAATTGTGCCAAAGATACTGTTTAAAGAGATTTTCGGATGAAAACGACAGTTTGGATCAGAGACAACAATATTGAATACAACCTTCCTTTTGCAGTTGAGTTTTGAATTATTCCGATCATTTATTAGCCACTTCCATTGCCGGAACTCCCCCGGTTATACACTGCACTAGTGTGCTACTGTGTTTGCGAGAGAAGTCAGAGGTGCTACGCCAGCGGTTTTAGTAAGAATGATAATGAGGCGGCTTCGAGGCGGGTATGCCCTCCCCCGCCTCCGTCCCGTTAAGGAAATCCTCACCTCGTACCCGATCGGGTACGAGTGCGGGGAATGTATAAAAAAAGTACCCGTTACTCGCCTCGATAAGGAAAAAATCCTTAAAAAATAAAAAAAATGAACTACGAGGCTGGTGGTGGAGACTTTGGGATTGGGTGGACTAGTGGATACTTAAAGTTGAAGAGTTCGAGTTGGACAGAGACGAGAGGAGGGGAGTTGATTTAGGAATAGAGTTTGGTGTGTCTCTGAATTAATTTTTTTTATTTTAAGAAAACTCAAATTTTAAATGAATTAATTATTAAGGTAAGTTAAAAATTCAACAAAAAAGATACTAGTCAGGATAGTTAAGGTTTATTATTTCCAACTTGGGTATTTGGAACCAAATCATCACTAACTCACTACTTAGGTTTAAATTATTTTTCTCCAAAAAAAATAAAAAATAAATCGGGTATCTGGTAATACCCAACCTATTTGAGGTAGGTATAAGTAGGTACCGAGTAATACCCGTCCCGTTGCCATTCCTAGGTTTTAGTGTTCGGAGACTACTGGTCAATTGCTTGGGCTGGAAATCGAGGCCATCTACTCAGCCCAGCCCATTGTGTATCCAACCGGTTTATTTATTGGCGCAGTAGCCCTCGCTGTTTACAGGCGGAATTTCCTCGCGGAGTACTCCGTTTTTTGACGCAAGCTAAAAGCTCAAAATTAAAAATGGTGGAGAATGAAACCCTAGATGATTCTCAGCTATCAAACAGGAAGGAACAAGATATGCCCGATGTTCATAAACCTGGTGATGATTCGGATTCCGGTTCCGACTCTGATTCCGATGACGAAACCCAAGCGAAGGCCCAAACCGAAGCCCTAGAACTGGAGCTCTACAATAATCCCTCCAATTACGACGCTCATGTCCAATATATTAAAATTTTGAGGAAGCAAGGGGATATAGATAAGCTGAGACAAGCAAGGGAGGCAATGAGGGCACTGTTTCCTTTGAGTCCTGTAATGTGGCAAGAATGGACCAAAGATGAAACTACTATGTGCTCTGGAGCAGATGCTTACCCTGAAGTGATCAATCTTTACGAGCGAGAGCTGTATGATTATCTGTCTGTTGACCTGTGGTGTGACTACTTAAAGTTTGTCCAAAAGCATGATCCTTCGCTCCGTGAATGTTCTGCTGGTGGTATTTCAAAGGCGAGGGATCTGTTTGAGCGTGCTATTACTGCTGCTGGGTTACACATTCCTGAAGGCGGTAGGATATGGGAATTATACAGGGAGTTTGAACAAGCAATTTTTTTCGCTATTGAAGAAACTGACTCTAAGGAAAGAGGAGTGCAGATCCTTCGTATACGGGATTTATTCCATCGCCAGATGTCTGTTCCTCTTGTTAACCTAAAATCAACTCTTCTCACATACAAGGCCTGGGAAGCAGAGCAGGGGCTCATTGTGGATGTTAACAGTAGCA
>CAVNYN010248756.1:7079-30066 GCA_963692815.1 Nyctanthes arbor-tristis
CTCTTCCGATCTCAGATAGAAATTTTAGGAGCAAAATTGATAAATCACACACCACCCACAGACTTGAGCATATAGGATATTTTCCCCCTTTTTTGACACAACTCCACATGCTACTATTCACTGTTCAAACATGTAAACCATTCCCATTGCAGTAAATGCCATCTAAAGATCCATTAGCTAGTTTGGTTGTATTCTCATATAGGAGTGCCTTCATTGTTGAGGTACCGTTGCTCATTCGACATGTTTTTATTGCATCTTTCTTCAAAAGAGTATCCAGCTGACCACTAGCTGCTGCTACAAGTCCTGTTATGAAAAGATCAAGGATGATCACGATTCATCAACTGCAATACGCACCCATCCAACACACTCGTTTCCTTATGCGCACCACTGATGTTCATCAATAGGTGTCATTAAATGATTAAGCCAACATGGATTCACAAACAAAATCTAGAAAGTCTCTTTTGTGAGAATCATTTCTTCTTTATATCTAATAAATGGACCGAAGGTCTTTCCAGCGCTAAATCTGTGAGGTTGGACTTTGAGTGGGATATTATTTCTGTTTTGCTGATCAGAATGTTTAAAAAGTTTTAGGAATATATAGAGAAAGATAACAAATATGCTGCCCTGAAATTAGATTAGTAGACTGATTGAGAACTTAGACAAAATTAAGCACGAGTGTACACTAATTTACAGATCATTATCGTTTCATGCTAGATATTATGCATTTATAGTGGGATTCTCATAATTTTCACTTGATGCAGAAAACTATCACGTGGATAAAAAAAAATCCATGAGCCAATGATGAGATTACCAAACATCTCAACTAGAGATCGCAATGGAAAATACCTAAGAAAAGAGCAGATGGCTTCCCAGGTCTTGATTTAAACTCGGGATGAAATTGAACACCGATAAAGTATGGATGACTGGGCAGCTCGATGATCTATAATGTCAAGAAAAATTACCACAACACTAAGCAGAAATGCATAAAATTAGAAAAACTGGGAAGAAATGTGATATTGCAAAAGAACTACCTCCATGCGATCACCACTTTCGTCTTTGCCAGTAAATAAGAGACCGGCCTCTTCAAGCTGTGGTACCATATCCGGATTTACCTAGAAAACATAAACTTTTGCTTAACATCAACCCATTATGTAAGAGTTCTGGAAAAAGAACACCTATCAGCAACAGAATCGTTATATTCGAAATAGCGGCAATGTTCCGGAGCAAGTGGTTCAACACACCTCATATCTATGTCGATGTCTCTCATCAACAAAGCTCTTGCTGTTGTATCTGTAAAAGATAAATAATAATTAAGTAAAATAATTATTACAAAATCAGTTCGTTTCCAAGTTAGATATTAGGTTTACTACAGCAAACCAGCAAGTCTCCTTTCTCTGAGTTCCCCAACATTTTGCCCAATGAAAAAGCAATTGTACCTCAAAGTGTACAAGAACAAAAACTGAAACAGTCACTTAGGTTACAGTAATAGTGAGTGATCTACCTCCATTAAGATAGATTTAACTTCTCCAAATGCCCATTAACACCACATTGCAGAGAAGTTATGGAAGGCGAATATGACGGGTTTTCCAGAAATGTTGCATTTTTGCAGACATCCTACAGTTCTAGATTTTATATTAGTTATAGTAGAATGGTATATTACCAGGGGCAGAGCCCATTAAGGCCCAGTGCGGTGCGGTCCATGGACCGCACTGAACCTTGGGCAGGCCTATTAACTTTCAACCTGGACCGCACTGAGATCCAAAACCAAGAAACCCACATATGGCCCAAATATTCTTTTTTCTATGCTCAAAATATTATAGCTGGTATCTTAGACCCAAAAATCAGATCGGAAGAGCGTCGTGTAAGCCTTTAGTCAAGTCTTAAATTCATGTATCCAATCCTCTTTTATAAAGCAAGTCCTTAACTCCCTTTACTTCATAAGTCAATGTGGGATTAAAGCCTAACTGTAGTCTTAAATTCACATATCAAATCCTCTTTTATAAAGCAGGTCTTCCGATCTCCTTTACTTCATAAGCCAATGTGGGATTACCATTTTTAATTTTTTAATTTATTTTTTTTTATAAAACAAAAATTTTGAGTATTGGTTCTGAGATTATAAACTAATGTGAGTAATGGAAAATGAAAATGATAGCTGGAGTGACTTTTTCCCTAAAATTTTCGACTGCACTGAACAAATTCTGGCTCAACCCCTGTATATTACGACAGACCATTTCTATAACAAGACAGAATTCCCTCATTTCTGGCTCAGCCCCTGTATATTAGGACAGACCATTTCTATAACAAGACAGAATTCCCTCATTTCTCATTTGAGTTCATTTATGTACCTAACCACTGTGTATTCTTCCATCACATCCATCTTGGCACATTTCATGTTTTGACCCCATATGTGTAACAAGAAGAACGTGATTGTGAACAGCTCAAGTTATGTGTCTGTATGCTATAGAAGAACGTTTCAGTATTTCTTGGCTCTTTTAGTTCATAGTCCGTGAAACTTGACTGGCCAAGATCACTTACAACTTAGCAGATATACTTGAGGTACTCTGAAAGTATGTCCTCCTCGATCCAAGGCGCATGGTACCTCCCATATGAGTTTTAGAGCCCTATCAAAGTAATGGTGAAAATTGAAATGAATACATTTATTCAGATGAATATAGGTGGTAAAATTTTGGAAATGAATATACTAGAACACTGAACCTCTGGCATGAAAATAACACAGGGGTTCTTTGTGTCTGGGTCAAACTCTGTGCTGTTAGCATCTTGCAGTCCAAGCACAGATCGCGCAAACTCAACCACAGCAACTTGCATTCCTAAACATATTCCAAAATAAGGAATCCTGTTTTCACGGGCATACTTAGCAGCAAGAATTTTACCCTCCACCCCTCTGTCACCAAATCCTCCAGGAACTAGTACCCCATCAGCCCCCTGAAAGACAATCATTTATTAGAATTGTATGGGAGTAGAATATATAAGTTGTTGCATGAAACTGAAGCGAAAGCTATGCAGACCTTCAACAAATTCCAAGCACTTCTATAGGCATCAGGATTCTGCAAGTTAAAGGTTTCTGACAAACTGTTAGATACTGACAACAGAAAGATGATAAAATAATAATTGCAGTAGAAAAAAAAACCTCTTCTGCAGTAGCATTTTCAAGATCACTGGACGGAACCCAATTAATACATAATTTCCTTTGAAAATAAACAGAAGCATGCAAAAGAGCCTGCAAAAATGATTGATGCTTGAATTAGCAAGAATCTATTACCCAAAGACACCTTCCATTTATCCTTTCATATGTTGAAATGAAAAAGTAACATGGAAACGTTTATATCCCACGATCATCAAGATGTTCTTGCAAATGCAAAATCAATATAAATACCTAACAAGTGATCAAATAATAACCTGGCTGTCCAGAAAACCAAAAATCAGAATTAATTAAAATTCAATACAACTCTGTTCATGATATCAGATGCAGATCGTGAAAAGTGGTGGTTGTGTACTGACCGTGCTGTCCATCCCAGAATACATAACTTCAGCATAAATGGTCATATCCAACTAGGTCTATAGATGTCAAAATTTGATAGCAAGTAGTAGTAGTAATTAAAAAGCAAAATAATTCATATTAAAAGTCTTTCCGAACAAAGACATTTTACTTAACCATAACATTCATATCGTAAAAGTTTTCTTAGGTCAACTATATTATTAAGCCCAGTGCATTTGAAGAAAATTATCAAGACTGAAACAAATATTTACCAGAAGTGGAAAATTTACAAATTGACCTTCATCCACCAATTTAGTGAAAGAAAAAAATTCACTTAGAAAGACCATTTGGAGATGCAAATAACAATCTGTCAAGAAGAACCAATTGTTATGCATTTAGCACATTATAAATTCCAAAATCCTTTGTTTGAAGGTTATTGTCTTTTATGTACAGACTGGTCCCCTGGCTTTCTGAGACATAGCATTTTTGCATTTTTTTCGTATAAACACATCTAAACTGACGATAGATTTCAGACGCAATATGTCAGATTATTTTCAATTTAAGATAAGTACTTCTATTCCTATTCAATGAGCTCTAAAGCAACTAGGTATTTTGCTTAAACCTGGTGTTACAGTTACAAGCATGATTGACACCTATAGTGTGATCATTCTGAATCCATATAATATCTATTGCCATAATCTTCTGATGCATACAGCTCTTCAAATAATTGGTAATTCAAACAAATATATTAAAAAACCAATTATCTCAGGAAACCATCGAATGAATTACGAACTAGAAGACATGCCTCGTGATACAAAAATTCAACATTGTCCAAGCAAAAAATAGCTCCTACATTAAAAATGGCCACCTAAGTTCTGAATTGGCTCTAAGGCCATAGACTAAACAGAAGAACATATGGGCACATTGTGAAAGTGTCACTGTATGATATATTACATGGTTGTGCGGAGACAGACCATTTAAAGCAACTTGTGATATGAACCACAAGAATGCCCTACAAAAATGCTTTTTGTGGATTCTTTCTATACAAACTCGCTAGCAAACTGCACACAAGGTTTCTAACTGCCTCCTTCCCAGCCAAGTGCGGCTAAGAAAACAGTTTACTTTAATTCACACCCAAAAGAATAAGTATTAAATCCATAGAAGTTGCAGCATTCCCAAGTTCCAAAGCATGTGTATCACTGGGAACGAAAACAAGGATAACCATAATGCCACGTTTGGTCTCAGGATAACTGACTGCAAATGTATTAATATACATTATGAAGCACTACAATGTCAAAGGGTGTCAAAGGGTCTATAACTTCTCTATACACAAGAAAAGCCAGTACCAATAGGAACTCGTTTAGCACTCACATATTATAATATATAAATTACAGATAGCTGCATATTTGTTGTAAATTAAAACTTTTAGCTCAAAGTAAACTCCAAAAAGTTTGTTCACCTTCAGCACAGAAAGATAAGAATCTGTAAGGCCAGTGTACTTCCCAACCATGGCAATTCTGACCTGCAAACAAAACAAAACAAAAATTAGAAATGTTGTCGCAAACAAGAGTAACTGTTCCAAATTTTGGAAATGATGAACCTACTGGCTCATGTAACCTATCACAGAGATCTGCCCTTGATGTCCATTCCCCCAAAGCAGGTTTTAGACCATCACTACAATGTAAGACAATAAGAGCAGTTCACATCAACAGTAAAACAAATACAATCAAGATCACCATAATCTGTAAGAAGCAGAACCAGACAGAAGGCATATTTTTTTCACAAACCTTTTAATGTTCAAGGCTTTCAAAATAGCCTCATGAGCCTTCTGGTCCTAAAGAAGAACAGATGTATTAGCACTGTTAAATCAATGAAGAATAGAATGATATCTTATCAAACACATCGGCACTTACTCGCAAAAGCAAAGGCACCCGCCAAATGTTAGAAACATCATACAGGGTGATGATGTTCTCCATCTGTAAAGAAAGAGAAATATATCATAAATTTATAGTTACTTGAAGTTGATCAATATAGACATTATTTTTGTAAAAGAAATTCCAAATTTCAACTCACTGGAACATGGCAAAAGCGAGAAAGTTTTTCCTTGACATTCACATGGAGTTCCTGCAAAACGTACTAAAATTTTAGCTATGGAATGTGTTGGCTAAGGAAAGGGATCAATGAGTTAGGCATTAGCACAGCTTGGCGTACATACTTATTATTATACTAGCTAAGCTAGAACATGGTTTGAAGCTTATATAGCAAACAGATCAGTTACGTTTTCATCTACACGTATGAGTGATTTCCACCATGAAACATGCATCGTACTTTTATATTGTTAAACTTCAAATTTTAATAAACTTATTGAATACTTGCAAAATGATTGTTAACCTTTCTTAAGAGAACAATTTAAAAATTTTATGCTGGAGCTTAAGATCAAGTGTCGTTGGTTCAATAATAAGCTAAGTCAACCTTGAGCTTGACCAAGAATTTGGCTCTGTTTGTTAGCAGTTTCGCACTGGGAGGGGGTGGGGGGAGAGAAGGTGGGGGGTGGGAGAGAGAACCGTAGTGCTGCGGCAAGCTAAAATATTTGGAGTCAATCCCAGGCTTCGTAGCCCTCTAACACTATGCTGAGTTGGCTTCGTTTTCTGACCAAGTAAACACCAAAACAGCACTTGTGTTAGTTGAGGATTTTGAATAATTGTAGAGAAGGACACAAAGTTCATGCCCCAAAACTTTACCTGCTCCCCAACCACATTCAGGACGGGCACAAGGCTAACATGTATCAAGCAAAAGTTGCCAGATCCTGAGCTCAATTATTAACACAATTGCGTCAATGTAAGAAAAGCCACAGATAAAATTAATTTAATTGATTCTTTTTATGAGTTGAGTATAACATAAATAAGCTTACCAACGCGATATGAGAATTGTCCCAGAGCCTCAATAAACGGCATGGATTCAATATCCCCTACATGATGAAAGATGCTTTTTTTTTCAAGCAGACCAATCATAAAGACATGTATTAATTCAGGTGAGACATCTACTGTACCAATAGTGCCACCCAGTTCTACGACACAAACATCAGCCGGACCCTCTTCCCCATCCACTGGTATATGAGCAACGCGTTCAATCCACTCTTGGATGGCATCGGTAATGTGAGGTACAACCTAGAGAATAGATGAACTGGGTGATTATGAACCATTAGAGACGATACAACAAAAAGAAAAGATCAGACTGAGCGGCAAACCTGAACAGTATTCCCAAGATAATCTCCCCTTCTTTCCTTATCAATAACAGACTAAAGAAGACAAGAAAAAGAAGTACATCAAATCAAAATCTGCCAACTTGATAAAGACCACAATAAACCAGAAATTAACTTGCCTGGTAAATTTTTCCGGTAGTTATATTATTATCACGAGTCAACTTTATATCTAGAAACCGCTCATAGTTCCCAAGGTCCAGGTCCACCTTCAAAAATAGAAGTTATTATTTAGTTGGTGAACGGGAAATATCCAGTTATCAACCACCAGTGCGAGAAAGATGTTACGTGATAATCTACAAATACAGGAGTGGTGAGTACACGAAAGAGGATGTTTGTGGTGGGCCGCGTGGGGGGTTGAAAAGTTCAATGTTTACAGACTAGTAACATCAGTTTTATCGAGTACTTTTCAAAGGAAACCCAGCTCCCAAGTACATAGCATTGAATTGCAGGAAACACAGTATTTTTTCCTCAAATCCAATAAACACTTGGAATAACCACTCGTTCATTTGCTCAAACTCAGTTATTACAACTTAACCGAAGAATTAAAGAATGACAACTGCATCCTTAGAACTGAACTCAAGCAAAACCAAATATATAGATCTACACAAATAAGTTTGACTGATGTATGCTTTTCTAACCTCTCCGCCATCATCCAAAACGTATACTTCTCCATGCTCAAAAGGAGACATTGTTCCGGCATCAGTATTCAAGTAAGGATCTGAATATCAAAATAAAACACGGGGAAATGAAACAAGAAAGAAAATTTTTAAAATGAAAATGGAAAGGAAATTTCAGAAAAGTATGAGGTTGGTATATTCAAGAATTAAAAAATGTAAGAACCAAAAGTGACATCTCTTGGGAAAATGGATTAGAATAGAATGATGAATATTAGAGACTGAGAAAGCTTTTGCAAGGTTTTGAAAAAGGACATATTCTAATACTCTCTAATTCTGTGTCATGGTAACTGTCACTAAAACAAAAGAAACGTCAAGGGACAATTTTGCCGCTTCTAAGAAATCAAAATATAAAAAAAAATAAAAAAAATAAGTGTGCAAATTAGAAGAAAAAAAGAAGAAGTTGCTGCCGGTAAAAAGTCTTGTGACCACGAATACCAGAAGAAACCGAAAAAGCAACAACTTTATCTAACGTTGGGTTGAAATTTCTCCCAAAAGGGAGAAACACAAGAAATAGAGGAGGCTGAAGAGGGGGGTGGAAGGAAACAATAACAATAACGAGAGAAGGTGAAAAAAATAACCAATCTTGATGGAAGTAACACGAAGCCCACAGGCCTTGAGGATAAGACCGATACTGCTTGCAGTGACTCCTTTGCCCAGACCACTTACTACTCCTCCGGTGACCAAAACGTACTTCATTTTCTCTTCCTTGTGTCTCCTATCCCGTGAATTCTTAAACCCAAAAGAAAAAGAAAAGCAATGACAAAGATATATTCTCAGTCAGTTAGGAACACATGGTGATGGGTGCTGGTAGAAACTAAAATGAGAGAAAACCTTACAGGGTTGTTGAGAAGGTGGCCCTTTTGTTCAATACTATCTCTAATCTTCTGTGGCTGTATCCGACATACACAAAAATAAACAGCTAGCAGTAGAGAGAGAGAGAGAGAGAGAGAGAGAAGATTCAGGAATGAATGCGGTGAAGATTGAAGAGGGCAAAATAAGAACAATGAGATTTGAGAAAGAAGACAGGCAATGGCGGCTGGAAATACCAGTTAGGAGAGACGAGGGCAATTGCAACACCTCCATTCGCTTTATTTATAAATCCCCCAACGCCCAAGACACGTCGTTCCTCGCTTTTTGTTATCTGTTATTACTTATTATCCTTCCTTCTCCGTTTTCAATTAATTAATTACTTAATTACAGTTAATCATTATTAGGGTTTTCAGGGGAAAAAAAAATTGAGGACCAAAAAAATAATCATTATTATTAGAATACCGCTTCAATCTTGTGGACTCTAATCATAGCTACTTGTGAAGAAATTAGATTTTTTGAGATGAATACAGACAGCTAGCTATTTGTACTTCATTTATTCAAGTTATTCTTAGTGAGACGCAATATAATCTGTGTAATAAAATGTTTATGTAACAATGGTGAAACCAATTAATAAGGTAAAGTCTTTTAAAGTTAAGATAATCTCTTATCACCTCAAAACTTCTAGATGATATTGTATTGAGTACTATAAACGCTACCCTTAAATGACCTTTTTAATTTAACTTATTGCGTCATGTAACACAATATAATCATCTTATTATCTGATATAATCGAATTAAAAATCTCTTCAAATGGAAACAAGTCAAATTAACCTGGATTTAATATATTATATTATTCAAATCTCATGTCATAATTGTAATTAATTTTGATATTTTATATTTTTCCCAAAGATATATGAAATAATGAAAATATCTCATTGTGTCATCTAACTTTAAATTTTAGCAAAAATCTCACTTCCCTCCATCATCAGTCAGTTCATAAAAGCGGTATAAAGATTGTTGTATTTACACTTCTTCCAAAGAGGCTTTAAATAATCCTTTTTTCCCTTCTTTTTGCAACCGAAGCTTCAAATAAATTATTAGTCTCAACTAAATTATTAGTCAAGCATGTATAGCAGCATACCATGGCACAAATGATTTTTCAACCATCTATTCACTATCCATTTTTATCTGCTATTTATAAATATAAAAATACCCCCATTTTTTCTTAAATTGTATCTTCGACTTTTACTGAATATGTTTAATATTAGTCGGATATAATTTTCAAAAACCTCCCCAAGGTTTTGTAGCAAAACTTTCCACATCGTGTAGCGTGCATAAATACACTCCATATGTATTTCATCAACGCTATATATATTTTAAATACACATGACATGCATTCCGTACACACCATTTGAAATGAGAGATTTTGTCTTAAAACCTCTGGGAAATTTTAGAAAAAGACTCTATACCCTGGTATGATGTAATTTTATGTTATCAATTTTATATTACTTTAATCACCATCCAATTTTGAATACACAGTGCATTCTTGATACTTTTGACAGATCAAGTTTTAAATCAATCGTCAAATATTCTATATATAATACGATGTATTTCTCTATTATAGGTGAAAATTTTCCTGTATTACTTATTTACCATTACCATTCTATTTTATCTACTATTAGTCAAGTATGGTATGATGTATTTCTCTACTATTATTATAGGTGAAAGATTTCCCCATTACCAATTACCATTCTGTCTTATCTATCTTTTATGCTTAAAATAAGTTTGTTGGTACTCCTGACAAATAAGGTTTTAGTCAAGTATTCCGTGCGAGGTGAAACGTTTTCCTATTTACTTTTTTTTTTTTTTTTTTGAAGGGGTTTTCCTATTTACTTAATTACCATTATATTTTATCCTTTGATGCTTAAATTAAAACCACCAATTACATAATATATCTAAAGTTACCACACTTGTTGATACATTAGTGAAATTATCTAGACATACCATGGTGTGATGCGTTCCTCCACTAGGAAATTGTACGTAACTGTATACCATCCAATTTTGTCTAGCTACTTATGTACTAAACCATTTATAATAGCATCGAATCAGTCAAACCTACCATGGTATGATGCACTTTTTTCATTGGGTGAAACCGTACTTATATAATTACTTAACAACCATTGGTTTTTTCCCCTATAGTATATGCGTTCAGCTAATTACAAGAATTCTGAGCAAGCATAGATACACTAATGAGTTTTTATAAATCATTGATTTGAATCATGAGATTCGTATAATGAAAGTAATTAAGTAGAGAATCATTTAGCAAATGAGGGACAAGATCTTCATCAACAACTTTGAACATGGTCTCTTGGAAGCTTTCCATGTCCATAATTATGTCTAAGGACAATTGTTCCTTCTTTTCTTTTCTTTTATTTTCTTTTTTTTTTTTTGTTACAGTGTTTTTTTTAAAGAATTTTTCTTTGTTTATTTTTATTTTATTATTATTAATATTTTGGGGTTCTAGTGTTATTACCCGTTGATTATTTTCTATTGCTTCTTTGATGCGCTACTAATTCTAATGGAAGGAACATTTATAATTTTTTCATGTCATAAAAATATATTTCCGAAGAATTACTCCTTAACTCGAGAACATAACGTGATTTTTACATGTAAATTGCTACATTTATAATAGGTTGAAAAAATACTTATAATTGTAACTATTTTAGTCTTGAGAGTAGTTATTATAAACAAATTGTAAAAATATGTATTACACTATTAATTGTAATTTGTTACACTGACCGTATTCTTCCAAATAAAATGACTCAACATTTGTAATTTTTTAATTAAAAATTAAAACAAATATTTTCTAGTTACAGTGGTCATTGGATGTGTATTGGCTAATTTCCACGAAAAAAATGACCCAGTTCCACCATGCATATGCATATTTGAACCGTTAATTAGAAATAGAGACTATCAAATTGAGTATCATCGATCTTTTAGTGGTCCAATTAAAATAAAAATATTAGTGGTATTTTAATGAAAAATTTTGAAATTAACCCTCTTTAACGGGAAAATGTTATTTGTGGGGAAGTTTTTATGAAATTTTTCACAAAATGACGTAATGTCATCATACTCCTTATAGATTATTTTGTCTTGATCACACAATACACTAGATAAAATGGTAAAATCAATCTACTTTGTAAAATATTAACAGAGTGTTTGGCTAAGTAGATTATAATCTATTTTAAATATAATATGTCATACGTCACATTCCATTGGTTTGGCTTTTTTTAAAAAGTCAAAAAATAAAAATCAATCGCAATTGTTTACCTTATATAAAAAACAACTAATAAAATAATATCACGTAATATATTATAATCAAACAAATAATCTACATTCTCGCCAAACACTTTGTAATTTTCGCTCTTGCTTCACATGCCGTTGGCACTCCCAATGAGCCCTTTAAATTTGACTGCACCCTCCATTGATATGCCACATTGCCACTAGGCCACCGCACGCCATTAACTTCAGCCAGAAATTCAGCAAGAAATTCCCTCAAAAGCTGTGAATATTTTATACTAGTAGTACTAATTCCGTCTTACAAAGTTAATCTAGTATTCATTTTTCAATCATTTCAAAAAGATAATCCAATTATTATATCAAATATTTATTTAATGTTTCATTTCTATATATACTCCTAATTAATTATTGTTATTCAACTACTTATACATTGAAAGTTTTTCAAATAATTAATGAGATATAAAGATATATATGGAAAACTAAAGTACAATTTAATATTTCAAACTAAAGTACAATTTAATATTTCAACTATATTAACTATTATTTTTTAATCCAGCTAAAACTACCTACCGAACTATCTTTGTGGGGCGGAGGTAGTAATATTTAACAACCAATTACTACATCCGTCCCAATTATTAGTCCCATCTTTTTTAAGATGTTCTATTTATTTGGCCATCTTTTACATTCACTTACAATTATATCCCTATGCAATCTTTTTTTCCAAAATATTATTCTTAATATACACTATTAATTAAATAAAGATATCTTGAGAAGTTTATTGTATAATTATCTTTTCTAATACAATTTTTAGTATTTATGAAAAAATAAATAGGATCAAATAATTGGGACGGAGATAGTACATAAGTAAAATGAGACATGTTTGCAAAATGAGCAGTTAATCATTCAATAAGAAACTACACTACTAGTATTATATACGACAGCTACTTTGGTACAATGGACGTATGTTCTATTAGGTAGATCTGACTAATAATACATATACATCTTACTAAGTAGGATGTACCATATAAGACATGCATTTGCATCTTTCTATCTCGATTGAGAAAAATTTAAGCACATCGAATATATATCATATATAATATATCTTATGTGGCGAGATACACATATATTATTAGTCTGATGTAAGACATACGATGTATATCCGTTTGCTTAAGTTTCTCTAATTATATACACACACATAATTAGCTAGTTGTGATTACCTACCCCCATGTTGGTAGATTAAAGCACACTGGCTTTAATGACATGCCATGTAGGAGGGGGTGTGCTTTAATCTACCCACATGGGAGTAGGTGATCAAAACTACGTAGTTAGCATATATAGATGATATTATAATATCTACAATAAGTGACGTTACTGTATATATACATGTCATATAAATGTATGTATTCATGTTGTGTGTATATATACCGTCACATTACCTTATAATGTTATTAACGACATCTATATATATGTGGTATAACAGTATTCATATGATTGTCATTATATATTATTTTCATTGTATCACTGGTTTATATAATGTAATATATAATATAGATTGCATAATTTTGAAGTCTTGATATGGGAGTATTATGATTGCACGTGAACTACAAAACAATATGACTGCACATGCGCGTTTGACCCAAGTAGTTAATTATCAAACAAATTGGCCCTCTGGTCCCGTGCATTCTCTGCTCACAAACATAATAACACTTTTTTTTTCCCAGTTTAAGTAAAGGTAAAATTTAATTTTGTACGTTCTTGTAACTACCTTAGTAATTAGTCGAATTTTATTAGTAATAAAAAAATAAATTTTCGTTTGTTATGTTGTCTGGTCAGGTAAGTTCAGTATACTTGTATCATGTCGAATTCAACAATAATCAGTTTACAATACACATGCAAATGCAAATGAGAATATTTGGCCCTTAACAATTTTTTTGATGATACCATATTGGACTCAATTTTGATCATGTGTATGTAGCGCATTCTCTTCTACTACTTTCATAGCCTCACATATGGGGCCATGCAAATTAGTAGAGGGAAAAACGTCATATATACTGAGTGTCTCTATAACAGAGACACCATATATTTCCAGATCAAAACTCATATTAGACTAGAAATGTTCCGAGAGTACATGTAGTGAATAACTGCATTAACACTTTTAGAACATGAGCTAGATGTTGGCACTGGGGTGTTTGGATTGTCTCTGAATCGTAATATATATAAGATAAAACACTAAAAAGTGTAGTGTCATATATGATTTGTGTTAGGGCATAGCCTAGCAAACACGAGAATTATGAAACTTACTTTCTTTTATTTATTTTCATTTCATCGCATGGTCATTTTAGTTTGTTTCCTTCCAATTTAAACTCTCCTCCTCCTCCTCCTCCTCCTCCAGGCTCATTTGTCTTTTAGCTGTTTTTTTTCACATTAAAAAGAAGTGGAGATTTCACCAAATATTGATATTTGATCGATAATCTGCGTATTCAATGACACTAAAATACAATCATTTTAGCTTCTTTTACACTTCGTCTATTTCAATTACTTACAAATAAAGTATTCGAACGAGTAACCGTATATCACACCTGCTCCCTTAATGATTAGCCATCCCTTGATTTTAATCATTAAATGGTGTGGAGATTGTTTTATGTAATCCATTGATCTACTTTGTACGCCAACTAATTAATTACAGTAAATAGAAAAAAATAGTACATTTATTTTCTTTAAAGGAGTGAAATATACACACACTTACATATTACTCCATGTTGTTAAGTTGGACCATATATATATATATATATATATATATTCAGCTTTTTATCCTCTTTTATATAAATCAGAGACTATATGCGGAAATAAGCACGTGACTTGCATAGTTTTTTTTTTTTTAAAAAGGCCCCTTAAAATATAATTTTATATAATTTATTAAGAAAAAATACGTTTAACAATTCAGAGTACTTTTGCTGATCTAAACGTCCTTTGAATTTGCTCAACAACCGCGAACGTGTCTTTACCTATAACTCAAACTTATCTTAAAGTGGTGATTAAAAATTTTGAATACTTGAAAGAGACGTGGAAATACAGGATAATAAAAAGTAGCAAGGAAAAACAAGACAAATGATGTAATTAGGATGGATAATTTATTAATTAAAATAAAAAAGAATACTTAATTATTACGAGGTTGTTTGTTGGGAGTTTTGACTGAATTTCCTAGAGGCCGACCACAGGGACACGTGGGTCTGAGTAGGTGGATCACCCCCTAGGATTGCGCCTTCGGTGTAATCGTCTGCGTCGATGTGGATTATGTACCCGAATAAACTACCTGTGGTCCCCACTCCTCCACTGCATCAATTAGCACTTGCATGCCTGAGGCCCCACAGAAGGTTAATTAGCCGAGACGATCGAGATCGACAAATTGTTATTTATTACCAAAACTATCAATTTTGATTTAAAGGCAATGAGTGTCTTTATCTCGTGTACGCACCCTCATTTTTTTTTTTATTAATTTTATAGACTCACATATAAAGTAATATCTATATAAATAAAATTAACAGAAAGAATAATATCACAAAAACTAGGTGTCTCCAAATCGTTCCTCCTAACACTACATGATTTGACGTTTAGAGCCCATAAGTAAACACTTGCAAAAAGATATAAGTAAGAATTTGAGAATCATCTTTGAAATTAGTAGTTTAGAGGTTTTCACTTATTTATACTCTTATTTTACTAATTTACTGCATGTGCTAATTTCCTGAAACATGCTTTAATGCTCTTACAAAAAGGTACAAGTAAGAAGTTAAGAATCATCTCTGAAATTAGTAATTAGAAATTTTCTTTTAATACTCATATTTAACTGCTAGACCGGATGTGCTAATTTCCTTTAACACTCATGCAAAAAAGTAAAAGTAATAAAAAGTTGGGATTCAGCTCTGAAATTAGTAATTTTTCGAAGTTTCTTTTTATACTTATGTTTTACTAATTTGCTCATTTCTAGAGATATGCTTCTTTGTATACTTATGTGTTAGTAATTTATTAAATGTGCTAATTTCCTAAAATATGCTTTATCTCTTATGTACAATGTAAAATTAAAAAAAGAAAAAGAAAAAGAAAACGTAGGAGTAACTAAAAGGTTGATACTCATCTAAAAAAATTTAGAGTTTCTTCTTATACTCATCTTTTACTAATTTACCATATGCGCTAATTTCTTGAAACACATTTTAGCTCTCATACAAAAAGTACAACTAAGAAGTTGATAATCATCTTTGAAAATATATAGCAATGTAGAGGCTTTTTTTAATACTCATATCTTACTCTTTTATCAAATGTTCTAATTTCCTAAAATATGCTTTAGAACTTACTGGAAAAAAAGAAAATACTTAGGAGAAATTAAGAAGTTGAGAATCATATTTTAAATTAATAAATTATATTTTCTTTTGTACCCATTTTTAGTAATTTACCAAAATGTGCTAGTTTCCTAAAACACATTTTAACGCTCATACCAAAAAAAAAAAAAAACACGAGTAAAAAGATGAGAATCATCTCTTAAATGAGTAATTTGGATGTTTCTTTTTATACTTGTGTTTAACTAATTTACTAAATGTGCTAATTTCGTAAATACGCTTTTAACACTTAAGCGGAAGGTAATAAGAAGTTGAGAATTATCTTTGAGATTATATAATACAGAGTTTCATTTTAGGGTAATTTTCTCTTTTTGTCCTTGAACTTTTAACTTTGACTCATTTTTCTCCATATTCTTTGTTCTTCTCCTATATTGTCCTTGATCTTTTAACTTTGACACAATTTTATCCCCATTTTTTAAATTCACTCGTTTTGTCCCTTCTGTAAGATTTCTCATTAAAATAGCATGTTAGATAAGAGGCAAAATGAGAATAAAATTTGGGTGATTTCACTCTACGTCCCCGAGATTTCAAATTTGATACATTTTGTCCCCATTTTTTTCCTACTTTATTCCCATCTTTCATATATTCATCCATTATGTTCTCAATATCAATGTCTTTCAGTTGTACAGATAGACAATCAGTTGGTTGGAACCGAACTAAAACTAAACCGACCTTGGTAGATTTTGAATGCTGGTGAACTAGTTCGGTTTGGCTCACCGATTTTGTTAAGTTTGACCAAAAATTGATGGGTTCACATAAAGCAGTCGATTTTTTATTCTTTTAAAAACTGACCAAACCGACTTGGCTTGATTCACCCCATTTTTTTGCCCACTCCTAGTCAGTTGTGTTTAATTGATCAAATATTTAATTAGTATTATTTTGGCTAAATTTCCAATGGTGTTGCTAAAAGTATGTTATTTTGATGTATGTTCTTAAATCAATGTTAAATTAGTAATTTTTGTTTAGATTCTTAGTTAACTATTAATTTAGTATTTCTGGCCATATATGTGGTCTATTTAACACAAAAAATCTAACCTAATTAAATACATATAACATCATATATATGGCAAAAATACAAATTAATAGTTAATCAGGAAATTACCTAAAATACCAATTAAACATCTCATAAATATCTCATTTAAGAATACACATCAAAACAATGTATTTTCAACAGCACAACTGAAAATGTAGTCAAAACAATATGATCAAACCCCTGACAAATTATACACAACTGACAGACTTTGATATTGGAAAAATAATGAGTGAATATATGAAATTTGAGAATAAAACTGAAAAAAATGGAGACGTGATTGAAAGGTTGGAGATGTATGTGCCATTTTAATGGAAAATTATACGGGATGGATAAAATGCATGAGTTTATAAAATATTAGAGATAAAACAAAGGAAAAACAAAGAATGGTGATAAAACTGGACCACGGTTGACAGATTAGGGAAAAAAACACGGGGAAATGTAAAGAATATAGATAAAATTGTATCAAGTTGAAAGTTTAGGGACAAAAGTGAAAATTACCCTTCTTTTTTTTATACAAATGTTTTACTAACTTACCAAATGTACTAATTTCCCATAACGCTTTGACACATAAGTAAAAAGTAGAAGTGATAAGAAGTTGAGAATCATCTTTGAAATTAGTAATTCAGAGGTTTTTTTTTTATTACTCATTGTTTTACTAATTCTTCGAGGGAGAAACTTAGGTACTGCGTGGTAAATCTGACTAATAACACACGTGCTCTCACTAATGTAGAATGTGTCTTTCCATGTTGAGGTGAAAAAAATTTAGGTAATCCGAATGTACATATTACGTGACGAGATGCATGTGTATTATTAGTCAGACGCACTACGTACGATATACATAAGTTGGACCTAAATTTCTCTCGTTTAGGGCGTATTTGATTCTCTCTACAAAAACAAATTATAATTCCACATATCACTGATTTGATAACTAATTTAAAAACTGTTAATTTATAATTACAAATTTCAAACTTTCATTAAATTTACACTACTTATTTTATATCATTATAATTTCTCATTATAATTTAATTTAAATAAATAGACTCAAACAACTATTTTGTAACATGCACCTAAAAGCCACGTCAAACACAGCCACGATTGCTATTAATATTGTGCAGCAGCATTGTTGTAAACCTCCCCGTCCCCGTCCTCGAGCATTGCTCATGCATGCGTCCTTTGGGGACAACGGCCAGAAAAGCCGGCCCCGCCACATTCACTTTGTAATCAAATCCATACGCCTAGCGGTATTTTATAGACTACCAGGTAATCCATATCCTTGCTTTGATTTTGTGGGTCCCACTTTTTTTGAAAATTAAAAATTATATGTTAAAAATAATGACTCGTTCCACTCTTGCAATCGATTATGACTAAGCAACCCCACGTTGGTTACGCCATAAATCTCTCTGGCCCCTCAACCCCCTTACCAACTCACCGTCTTAAATAAATAAAAAGTATCCTAATCTATTTTCTCTATTCTTTTTTTTTTCTCCCCACTTTCTTCAAAAAGAGTTCCCTCCTCTTTTACCGACAAAAAAGTATTGTTTGTGCACATGGGAGTTGGGTCGGGAGCGAAAATATTGGAATTTGTTTGTTGTATATTGTTTGAGAAGTCAAAAGATTTATCCAACACATAAATTAGTGTATTACAAGTGAGAAGTATTCACTATATGTTCGCTTAATGTTATCAGAGGGTGAAAATGTCTTGAAATAGAGTAGTTGTAATAGTTTTCTAAAATTAGAATCTTATCCGAAGAAATATTAAAAGTAAATAATTCATTGCTCATGCCAAGTAGATTCGATGTGGCGGTGAGTCACACATTTTATCTATTTTCAAAATTGCTTAATGTCAAAATTTGACTTCTTTTTGATTTTGTAATTATTATACCAACTTACCAAGATCATGGCATGTCCCTTGCAATGACAATGCGAGACACACAACAGCATTTAAAATAATTGGCCAATGACCAGAAACATGTGAAATGACTTTGATCCACGTATCCAATTATTTTTCTTCACAATGGTATTTTGAAAGCATGTTCTGCTAGCTTATATATAATTATATGTTCTTGCCAAAAAAAAAAAGGTCAATTAGATACATGATATCATGGCAATTAAAGCAGATAATATTATTTATTTTTTATTACTACTCACGTAAATCCTATATATCTGTTTAAATTTGATCTTGATCTGATTTGTCCATCGTCTATATACTCTTACTCTAGAATTATTATCGTGATATAAAAGATTAGCAGAGAATTCTATTTGCAAAGTAAAAGAATAAAACAATGATACAAGAAAACTTATGAATGGGCATTCTAGTCCGTGTGGGGTGATACTGCCAACAAATGGGGTGGTTACTTACGATAATAAGTCAATAACAAAAACAATATTATCCAGTTTCTGGGTTATCTATTTAGATTTATAACAAAAGAAATTTTATTTCTTCAAATTTACAAGATATATTGGATAGTGTTGGAGTTTCCGATTTTAACTTACTAGCTGCCAATCATACACTTTTCTTCCCATTAATTAAATAGCCAATATTAAAATAATACATTTGAAATGTTATAATCACATTAATTTCACTAGGACAGTATTGGATTAGTTTCATTATCGTACATATGATGACAATACTCATATGTTACTAAAAACACTAGATGCTCTCAGCCATTTGCATGATGTTGAACCAACTCATTGTTTACTGATAAAACGAACCCCATGATATGAGATCAATTGTAGAACTAAAATATGGCGTAATAATTTGAGGACATATGATAGTAGGTGACATATGTTTCCAGTTAAAATGCTATAGGATTGGTTTCATTATAGAACCGACCGTAATGAAACCAAATTATTATGTAGCCCAATAAAATAAACATATGCTTTGTCCTACCACCCCATGTCCCCCATCATGTAGTTGGTTATGTAACAAGACCTGTTCACCTGGTCTAATTTAACTAGATATGTGTATTTAATTACTATAAGAATAACGCTATGTAATACTTCGGGTGCTAGACATTATTATCTATAGGTGGCGTTAACTAATTATTAAAGTTAAAATGCAAACTTGATTTAATTAATCATATGATATTATGTCATAGTTTTTATGTATTTATATGTGCCCATTATGTGACATGTGAGTCACTTATTTTAACTAATGATATAATACTATGTGAATTGATATTGAATACTAATGATAATATATAGTATTGCATTGTAAATTTTTATAACTGTTTGGGGGTGTGAAAGGGAATGTTAAAAATCAAAAGGTCTGGAAAAAGGAAAAGTAGGTAATGGGGCAAGAGACAAATAATGACGAGTACACCGTTATTGTCCGTTATAGGCAGTTTGCCACGTTAGGACACGTGATTTTCAGGTCGGTTGACCGTTTTGATTTGTTTGTTATCCCTGCCGACAATATCCGTTTATCCATTTGTTACCGTCGGAATCTTTTTATTCGTTTTCAACGACTACCGGTTGAAACTTGAAAAACGGATCAGATTCTATATTCTCAAAAAGGTGAAAAGTTTTACAAGTGAATTCATCGAGTGACAGATTATACCAGAAACTAGGAAAGAGAGGCAATTATATAAGACAAAATACGTGTCCACAGCCATGTGGTTCTTGGCTATTCATTCATTGCTCTTCACTATTGACTCACTAGATTGAAAAATCTACCACCCTAAAATATTGATTTGATGTTAAGTGATAAGGTATCGATTTTATATTCACGCATTAAATTTTTGTTATAGGTTACATCAAGTCGACTTGTCGAGATGAGTTTATTAATAAGATAAAGTGGCGTTATACTTGTAAAAACATACGGTCTTTGTAGAGGGGCCTAATGATGTGCTCTTTTTCCGTGAACGGAAATGTGGGACGATGTTCACGTCGGTCAAAATGAACTTGGGTCTCTTCTAATGGTTCACCGTTTCTTCGTTTCTTGATTGAATATAATTTGCTATAATTATTTTTGTTGATGTAATGAAATTATGCAAGGAGGGTGACTTCCGTTTCTTTTATTCATAAAGATCAAACTAAGGTGGTCCATAAGCTTATATAAGTTTGTTGCGTGCTTGTAAAATGGGTGATTTGTTGGGTAATTGACGCTGTTAGTTCATCAACGTTGTCTCAAAGTTGCTGGTTGATTCCAATCTCCAAATGTTTCTCCGTTTCAAATCCTATACGTTGATTTGGACATAACATTTGACCCTACAAAATTAATTGGGTCAAGGGTTGCAAAAAAGTAACTTTTAAAGTATCATTCTCAATTACTTCGAAGAATTGGTCATGTGAAAAGTCATCAAATCTTAATGTATAGATATATATGCCCGTTAAATGTTTTCTAAATCTATAAGAATTATCCAAGCAACCTAGTTTTTATGCTAAGTCGTTTGAGATTTTCGGTGTTTGAATCTATCTACTAATTATGGATTTTAGACATTTGAATCCATCTGTTAATGACGGACTTGTCAATTTGCTTAGGCATGTATGGAGAAGTTTAATGGTTGATGTTCAAGTGAATGTGCATAACTTCTGCATGTGGTTTTTATTTTCAATCATAATATGTGCTTTTCAGGTAGCTCAGCGAGACCAATGGAATCAATGGCTATGCCGTTGCTAATGATAGATTTCGGCGTTTGAATCTATCTGCTACATTTATTTCTATTCTTTTCTATTTTATCTTAAATCAATGTTTGTATTTTTAGCTTGTCTGTTAGCCCAATCTTTTATGAAGCTTTTAAGTGTCACGCCTCGCAAATTTCTAATTATTTAGGAATATCTTATACTAATTAACGAAATCTATAACGAAAGCTTTATACACAAATAGTGGGGACATGAAATACAAAATAAATAAATTGTTGTTTCTTGTAAATTTTAACATTCTGTGAAGGTAATTACTTAAACTAGCAAGTTGTTGAATTTTAAAGAATCATTAAAACTAGATTTTCAATAAAATGTGAAGAACACGACAAGTATATTAGTAGGTATAGCTCCTTGATTACCAAACTAAAACCGAATCATTAGAAAGCCTTTACTTTAAAAAGTAAATTTAAAATCATTATAAAGACTATTATACGTATTATAAAGCACAAATATATTATAGAGAGGTAAGCATCTTATTAATATAAAAGGTAATAAGTTCTTAATTACATTCGTAGTAACTTTAAAGACAAATTTCCACTAAATGTAAAACTCGACTCCCGTTGCGAGCATACACTTATCTATGGCTTGCCTTGCTTTTCAATTATTATATCTTCAATCATCTACAAAAATTGTAAAAAAAAGAAGTCACGAGTTTTATATACATAGTGAGTAATAAAATTTTTTGATTCACCTTTCATTTGAGAAATTTATTTTTGAGAAAACCGTTGAATGAAAAAAGCTTTCAAATACACAAAAGCATCCTATCACTAGTTAAACTACTACCCGTAATGCTCACAAGATTCATATCAATTTAACCATGGCCATGTACAATTAAGTGGATTTACATTTGAATCCTGGTTGACCCTACTGGAATTCCAAACAATTGAATGCAAATACAAATGAAATATCACACTAATCGTCGCTTATCTCGATATCATTGGATGATTCCTAGTATAAAAACAAAGTAAAGCAAATACAAAACACGTAGAGCATCAATTAGTAATTTAAATGCAATAATCAATTATTCTTTTCAATACATTAAAATCTATGTTTATCTCATTGAATACTTTTATAAAAAATCATGCTTATTATATCAAAACATCATAAACGCTAAAAGGGAATCAAAGTAGTAGTTACTCACTTCTTTAACTTAATTTTCCCGAAAGATTCTTTCAATTATTGTCAAATGCTCTCAAAACCTTCATTTCCTTGATCAAAGTGATGTTTCAAGTTGTATTCCTTAAATATATAACGGAGGATCGTTTTTAAATGTTAAATCAAATGTTTGATAGGTTTTAAGGGTTGTTTTCCTACCCTTATTATTTTTGGACGATTTTTCATTTATGAAAAGCTTGAGATTCACTAAAGAAGCAAG
>CAVNYN010248760.1:0-23656 GCA_963692815.1 Nyctanthes arbor-tristis
TTTCCAGCAAAGTCTCCAAAAAATCTTTTGTTTCAAATCTAATCATAAGAAACCCCAGCTGGATCCCCATAAACAATCAGACTTTCCAATCAAAAATACCATCTTAAATCAAAACAATTCAATTTCCCCAACAGAAAGCTCAGAAAACTTCTTGATTCAGAGGGAAAACGAAAAAACGAATAAAACAACTGAATCAGAAGAGCAAAGAAAATTTACAGAAATTAAACAGAGCAGCTTCTGAAATGGGATTCAAGAAAAGAGATGGAGAAAATAAGCAAAAAGGATTTTGCTGAGGCACAAGAAATGAAGTGAAAAATGGACCAAAACACCTCTCACCCCCGATCTTTATCTAGAAACCAGTGAATGGAATCCACCAGATAGTAAAACCAGAGACAGTGACTTTGATTTCCCAACAAAAAAAAGGAGAAATTCAATAACAGTGAGTACAACAAGTGGCAGATTTTATTGAGCTAACAAATGTCAGAAAGGAGGACAAAAACACTCCCACAATCCCACAAAGAAAAATGAAAGAAAAAATGTTTCTTGATGGTTAGGCAGGGGGGAAAAAGAAGAAGAGGGGATAGGGTGCCACGTCAGAAGATAAAAAAATTTTAAATTAATTTTTGGGGTTTAATAGAACGATCGAGAAATCCATGGAATCTTGTGGCTCACGTTGAAAGAGTCCCGACACGTGGCTTTCTGATGTCACCACCGCTTTTTCTTTTCTAATTCTAATAATGCCCTCCCACTCGCGAGTACCAAATGACAAGCTCTACTTGCTGCCTCTGAACTACACGTTTCAGAACGTTAGTGGCCGGGAGGTTTTCACGGGCACTCGTTTTCTAATAAAAAAGAAAATTAAAAAATTTGTCATCTTGTTGTTGACCATCTATTCTTTTCCCTTTTTCTTTTTCAAATTTTTTTCTGAAATATAAAAGTTAATATTACTTTTTTTCTGTACAGTTGGCTTTTTATTAATTGAACTATATAAATATAATAATAAAATAAAATAATAACATTGCCTTCACTTTTTTTTTTTTTTGCAGTTACAATTTTCTTGACTTGCAATAATACTACTCCACAACTTATTATTATTAATTAATAATAATTTCCTAAAAAGAGATGTTTACCAGAAAATATAATAATAAATTAAAAACTGACCACTACATTGACCAATCAAGCCTCGAGTATATTTCAGATGGCAACAAAGCATACTCTCCTTGCCCACCCTTCCTCAAGAGACAGATAATAAGTATCCAACAATTTTGTAAGAGAATATTAATCAACCCCCATTAAAAAAAAAAGAAAGGGAGCCTCAAAATATCTTACCACCACCAAAAATTAGCACACCTTTATTAATCCGATGGGTATGATAATTCTCAACAAGTTTTAACCATTACGAAAAAAAAAAATTCAAGTACTCTCAGAGTATTGTAATAGGATATTTCAAGTCAATAAAGAATTTATACGTGAGTTTTTAAGTCTCATTTTTTAGACTTTTAAACTCATATGTGAGTTATTATTAGTCATGAGTACTATTTAAGTATTGGATATTTTCTATTGTCACAGAATACGTACTAATTTTCTAATCCACTCATGATGCACATATTACGGTATTTTTTTTTAGTTTGAGTTTGATATTTCTTGACCAATATCATCACTAGGCGTATTCATTTTAGTTGTCAAGAAAATACAACAACATAATTATTACGGTACACATAATTAGTGTAGAATAATCTCTTATTTATTGTGGGAAAAAAAAAGAGAGAAGAAAAGGGTGGGGAAATATTTTTATGGTGGGAAAAAATGGGTGGAAATATCTGAAGGCTCCACCAATAGTTGAAGATGAGGAAAGATGATGACATTTTGTCCATTAATTAATTTTATGCCCTCCCAACTCATGTGGTGGGGACTTGGTTTATGCACTTTTCCGCCACGTCACCAACACTCGACATCAACCATTTTTGGCGATAAATTAGGTAGTTAGAGAAAGCTACACGTTTAGAGAGAGAAAAGGGATCTGACTGATTTTGGACCACAAGTTTCTGGCTTTTCACTCTTGAGAAATGCTACAATAATTTCGAATAATTCTCGGCCACATGTTTTCTTATTATATTTTTTGAATTTAGAGGGGGTTGTCTCTGGTAAGAGGACAGGTGTCCTCTGCCTTGAAGTTTCCAGTTCATCTTAATTCTTTTTTCTTTCTTGATAAATAATAATAATAAATATCAAAGTTATGGCAAAATGTTAGATTATAATCTGATTATAATTTGTAATGTGTCATTATTTTATTGGTTATTTTTTGTAAAAAATAAATAATTACGGCTTGATTTTATTTTTTAACTTTTTAAAAAAAATAAAACTAATAAAATGATACTGTATGACAGATTATAATCTAAACTATAATCTATTTTAGTTGCCAAACATATTGATAGTAAATATAATAAATAAATTAATCCGAATAGTCTAGTCTAGACGATAGAACGAAGTTCAAGATCTTTCCTTTTGGATACGCCACTTTGGACGTTATTGGTAACAATATCCAAATTGGATTTGTTTTAGATTTTATAGACTAGTAAAAGAGCATTAAAAGTTATAATAAAGTTGATTGATGATTATTTATTTCAGATATCTTAAGATTTGTTTAAATGTTTTCACCCGATCAAGGTATTATACAAACACCTTCTTTAAATTGTTCTATTTGTTCAATTAAATTTTTATTTATTATTTATCTAATAATAATACATATTGAGTAAGTGAGATGTGAGGTGTTTAATGATACCTCTCGGGGCTTAAAAATTTTGGCAAAAAGACATATGTCATGGTATTTATATGGAAACCATTACAAAATTTTTCACAAAAATAGATTAAATTCACTATTTTACTCTTAAACTATTTTTTCTCAAGTTACACAATATACATGAGTAAAATTGACAAAATCACTCTATTCTATAAAAAAGTTTTGTAAAAAAGTAATATTATTTAGTATCATTGGTGTTTGATATTATATCAATGTGGCATTAAATAGTAAACTGAATTAAGTGAGTCATTTATTTATTTATTTATTTTCACTTATCACTTAATATCATATTAATTATCATTTAAACTGATATCAAGTACTACTATACCACATAACATTATTTCTTTGTAAAAGCTTTTCTACAAATAACATTTTCGTAACTTTATTGTACAGCTAGCTGCACAAGTCACGGGGAAAAGTTGAATCAGCGTTGGCTTAGTGTGGAAACAAGAAATTTCCGGATTTGGGTGGCTTGAAAGTTGTAATGGGCAATCATTAAAAAATTGTATGGCTGTTCGATAAAATTTGTTCATATGTACCAGGAAATATCATTTTCAGAGATTCAATTTTTTTATTTTTTTCCCCTTTTATACAAGGGGATATAGAAGAGGGGTGGAAAATTCAAAGAGGAGCAAGTGTGGTTTAAACTCAAGACTTTCGATTTAAAATGTGAATATCTTAACCACTAGAGCATAATTTAAATAACGTGTTTTTGGAGATTCAATTAGTGATATTTAACAATGTGACGACTGCCAAAAATCCCTTTCTATTGGGTTATATTCTTTTGGCACTGTGGGTGGGTTGGCATGTGAAGAAAGGCACTGGATCAAAGAATTCACACATACCATCCGTTACTGATGGTCAAAACCCTAACTGTAATTGTCTGACTCTCTGTTTCTGTGTGTGTGTGTGTGTTTTTTTTTTTTTTTAAAAAGAGAATATTTGGTCAATGAAAAATCAGACATCAGTCAAGTCGGTTAGCAAACTCCTTCCCTCCGCCCCCGCGGGGGATCAGCTCATCTTGATAATTGACAAAAAGAGGAAGGCTCATGAAACTATGAGCTCCCCGCAAGCAACTCAAGCCCGGCTCTCACAATTGCGACAATACAAGCCCGAGGATATACAAGTCAAGACAGGGCGAGTCGGGTTCTGCTCATTTTACCAAGTCTAGAAATTGGGGGATTCAGGCCCTCTCAAATCCGATGGATCCCGTTATCTCCGCCATTGTGCGACGAGTCTAATTATAATTGCATTCCGGAAGAGATTATCGTGAGGTGGTTGGTCAAAAGGCGTTAAGTACTATATTATATATATATATATATAATTATTATTAGGGACTATTCGAATGAATGGACCGACAGAATGGTGCGGGGTGAGAAAGCGACGCAAGCACGCAGCTGCTTTAATACCAACCTCCAAAAATCATATCCAAATGGGAGAATTTGGGCCTCCAAAAGTCCTACAAAAATTTTATGGAAGAAATACTCCCTGTTAAGCCAACGTGAGGTCACTTTTGAACTTTTCCATTCTTTTTTTTTTTTTTTTAATTTAAATCCCCTGCATTATCCATTTCCTTTACTTTTAACAACGTTGAAATCTTTTCAAGTTTTTATCAACATGTTTTTTTAGATTGATATGATATTTTAGGCGCCCCACTTCTAGGCATCACATCATCTCTTAATATTGACATGATATATAAGATAAGAGATATAGAATATTTAATGCATCTTAGAAGTGTTATCAGAAATTTGTAAATGCTCACGATGTGCATTGTATGAGATATTCACTTTCAGTAATCTATCACTTCTGTCGTGTTTTAAAATTTTTTTTACCTAATTAGACACTTTTTACCAAATTAGACACTGGATGATATTATTAGAGGTGAATATTTTTTTACCTTACACCACAGATAAAGGCTAGCCAGCATGTAATAAAGGCGTGAGCCCAAAATGCAAGTTCTAGTTGTTATACTAGAGCTGGGCCAAATGTAGTGGGCTCAGGCCCAATTTCGCCCACGCCGGTCTATATCCCAAATAGACACAGTTTAAACTCTCACGCAGTCTTTTTTTTTTTTTTTTCCAAATTAAATATACACTAATATAAGACACGTGCATTGCACATGATTAAATTATTATACTTTATTATGAAATTGTAAAAATTCTACTCAGACTTAAAAAGTTAAATTTTTTTTTTTTTTAATATTTATAAGGTGATTTTGTGGCATTGAGGGAAGATTATATCAAATAATATAAGCCATTCAAAATGAGTGAACTTTATTATTCAAAAAAATTAAAATTATAATCTTACATCGTTTGTATAGGAAAACAATATATGTGCATGCCGTATTATGAAATCTTAAATTAATGAATGTTGAAAATTGTCTATAGACAGGAAAACTTGAGGGAAAACAAAAACAAAATTTTTGGAGTTAGTATTGGACATTCATATATACAAGTTAAAATAAACATTAATAGTCTAATATACAATAAAATTAAATTAAAGCATGTAAAACCAAATAACAAATATATTAAGATATATTATAAATTATAAAATGCTTACATAAGTAGGCTAACCAAAAAATTGATCAAGTTCACAAGGGCAATATACACTATTTATCAAAGAGAGGAAATGAAATATGAAGGTTACCCTTTTCCCAAGTAAAACCAAAGCATAGACCAAATAATAACTTGCAATTAATGATATTGAAATAATTAGTTTAAAAATAATTAACAAAAGGCTTATAAAGTTGACCAAAACTATACGGTATAAACTTGATAGAAGAAGAAGCGCGCTATAAATTGTTGAAAATCTTCTCATAAACAACATTCAATGTAGAATCGCTCAGCTGACCATTTTCATCACATATCATAAACTTTAGCTCGTTTCGATTTTTAACTCCAGAAACTGCTACGTACAACTATCCAAAGGTGAAGACTAGTCATCACAGGAAAATCACAACATTCTCAAGTGACTGGCTTTTGACTTTTATTAATGGTCATTGCATAACAGACCATCAACGGAAGCTTTCTTCTCTAAAATATGAATGGTAGTCTAATATCACCTCGAAGTTTGGTCACTATAAGGCATATACCGTTGCACAATCCAAATGAATGAATATTCAACGACATGAACATTTAACATGAGCTCATGGCTAGGCACTCCAGAACATCTAATACTATTTAAAAATCTAGTTGCATGGATTTTCTGAAACAAATCACTGTCAAATTCTAATGTACAAGCTGAATCAGAGCTTAAATGCGTCTTAAATTCAAGGGGGTTCTGCCTCACAATATAATCATTAACTCTATTGAAATCATCAATGGTAGGTACATGAATGACAATTGCATTTAGATAGGTAATTCATCAATGGCCCTTACTCTTAACAATGGATTTGATAGGATCAGATAAAACTGGTACCAATATATCATTGGATATATATATATCAATAATTTCCTTCCCATAATCACCACCACCTAAAACTCCATCCTTAATGTTTAATATCCAATTTGAGAAATTCTAAAGAGTGGTTGAACTTAGATCACCTTCTAAATTTCTAAATCTCATGTTTCTTGTCAATTTCAAAACGGTACTGTACTCTTACAAAAAGGAAAAGTTCAAAGATGCATGCACAATGGCACTTCTTGGAATGAGAGGCAATTATCCCATTTATCAAAAAATCCGAAAAAAATGAAGAATAAAGAGAAGTTGACGGCGGTTCGAAATGACTAAATCAATAGCGGAGCCAAGATAGAAATGGATGGGATATTTAAATTTTGGAATAAGAAAATAATTTTGGAACTATTAATGTTGGTAAATATATCTAATCAATAAAAAAATAAAGTCTATTAAATATGTAAAAATCGGATGGCCAAATCTCCAAGAGAAATATTAAATAGTCAAGATGATATGTCAATATTAACAAGTGAAAAAGAGTTGGATAGCTAAAAATGACAATAACTCTAGTATTATGCATATATAGAGATAAATATATATTAGGATAAAAATTAGGGAAATTATATTCCCACCACAATAATTTATCCTCACACCACATTTTTTTATTCTCTTGAATATCGTTAAATAAAATTACATCAATAACCTTCTTTAAGACTTTTTTGTTTTTAATTTTAAAAAGTATTTTCTTCGGTCTCACACTACAGTTATATTTATTTTAATTTTATTTCTGTTTAATAATTGTTTTTATTTTCTTTTTTAAATAATTTTCTTATACAATTTTAAATTACCAATTATGATCTCCACAACTTTAACTTTTAAAATTTATGAATATTTTCTTTTTCTTTTTTAGTTTTATTTTATTTTTATATATTGATAAATGTCTCAAGTAGTTGTAACTTGAAACCTAAGAAAATTGAAGAATCAATATCGCCAATTACATAATTTCTTTATGAAAAAAATAATTTTAAAATTACTAACAAATATGTTATAAGTATTTGTATATAGTGGTTAAACAAAAATGAAACAAAAAATAAATGAATAAATAAATTGTGTTCTAATTTTAAAATGAAATGCCATTTTTTGTGAGACTAAATTGATTGCAATTATAAGATTTTTGAAAATCTGTACAAATTTAAGTAACTGATCGGAAATGTTTGAACATTTATTAATTATTTTTAATTTTAAAGGTAAATCAAATAAATAAAATAGATATAATTTCAGAATGTATAATTAATAATATTCATGTGGTCTGATGACATCCTAATTAGGTTCTTAAACCTTTGGTTAATGGTTCAATTCCCAATCTCTATAATCCCATTTGTAATATCAAAAAATAATATGTAGAAGAAAATATCAGGTAGTTAGAAAATATCTTAAAAATAAATAACTATAAATATTTGACCTAATTTCATAAATCGATAGTGAATAATTAATTTTACGGGCATATATGTAAACTTGATAGTCGGCGCACTTATTAAAAGTGTTAATTAATTGTGGTGTATTTGTAACGTAGTATAGAAATAAAAATTCACGGCGGTAATATAATCACCCTAAAAATTAAGATTAATAATTAATTTTATAAAAAAATCCAAACCAAAAAAAAAAAAGAAAGAAGAAGAGGAAGGAAGATGAGGAGAAGTTGATGACGACAAATGAATTCGAAGTGACTGGCTCAATTATGGAGTCGACATCTAAAGTAGGAATGGGGGGAAATTTAATTTTGGAATAAGAAGATAATTCTGAAAATATTAATGCTGTTAAATATATCTATTAATAAAATAAAATAAAGTCTTATTAAATATGAAAAAATCAGACACCCAAAATCTTCAAGAAAAATATTAAATTGTCAAGATGAAATACCAATTTTAGCAAGTGAAAAAGAGTACGAAAATAAAAAATGACAATGACTCTAGTATTATGTACATACTAGATTTTTTTCACTCATACGTTGTACGAGTAGAGTTGTAGTATATATTCATATCAAAATTGACGAGATCGGAAGATATCATTTTATAAATACAGTACAATATACCAAGTGCATTGTATAAAATTAACAAATTGATATGTGAATTACAATTTACCATGAAATATTCGTAGTAAAGTGCATGAGTTCATAATTCTGAATTTACACATCCAACCTATATAAAGTTGTAATAATTATCAGTCAAATAATTAGATAAGACAATTTGACTCATCAATTTATAAACTCGTAGAGACATACTTCTAATATGATTGACATGTCACGCCTAATCAGGGCAAAAGAAGGGATGTGAGGTAATATTATCTGACCTAACATGGGTCTAGGGCGGGTGCGAGTCAGGTTGGACCCACACCATAGACTCATGACCCACCATGAATTTTTTTATTTTTAATAAATTTATTTAGAAAAATGTGTAGAAATTATAAGATATGGCAATTTGACTAATCGACCATTAAATCCGTGATAGTTTATTTTTATTTTTTTATTATATTATTTTTTTGAAAGGATTTTTTTGTCGAATTGAAAGAATCATATTATTATATTAGTTAATGTTGATAACTTTAAAATTCTAAATAAAGATTTTGTTTTATTCTATGTTCATCAATTAATAATGCATTGCACATAATATTAATTGAAATGAGAAAAAAATTCATGAATCCTTTTGTGGGTCATAGTGGCGTCCCAACTCCTCTCATGACCCGACTTGTCTTGACCCGCCATATTAATTTGTAGGTTTGGGCGGGTCTGGGTGACTTCAAGACTCATGGGCGGGTTCAGAGTATGGCTAACCCGCCCTATTTCCATAGCAATAAATAATCATATCACAATCAACTATTACAACTATAAGTTTAGTTTCTCACTTGTGCATTGTACAGGAAGACTAATTTTCAAAAAAATTCAATAAGAATGAATAATAAAATATTAGACAAATGTACATTATCAGATTTGTATAGCAAAAATAATAACTATACGGTTTTAATTTAGTATTTGACTCATTAAATTAATATTTTATTAATACAATATTAATAGTTACCTGCTTATGTGCTCAGTTAATACTTTACTATATTTCACTTTTAAATCATCTAACTTATTTAATATTATTAGTTAACAGTCTAATAATATGTATTAGTTGTGTACATACCCGTATTCACTTGATACCTGTTTAGATAAAAATTTCATACTCATGAGAAAGTATTCTTTCTACGTATCCTCTCTATGAGAATATTCAAATTGATAGTTATAATTAAAATGTTAAATATAGATATATTTATAAAGAAATGCAAGTTAGACTTTTTAATATAAAGAGGACTATATACGTGAGACATCCTAAAAAGTAAAACAAGATCAGATAATCGCAATGGAAGGGTTAATTTTTTTGTAGTTAATTTTCTTCTTATGGATTTCTTTTCTCTTTGTTCACAAAATTTTCGTTAAAAATCATTATTATCTTCGTAAAATAAAAATATCGATCAATTGGTATTCAACTCGTACGTTGTACGGGGAGATAAATTCTCAATGTTTCATATAAAAAAAATTCATTACGTAAATTACAAAAAACAATAAATAGTCACAATAATAATTAAATCAAATGAAATAATAACATGAGTTCAACTGATATTTTGAAGACTTCATATCTATAAAGAAAAAGACTAAAAAAATGAATTATTTGCATCCTCTACAATCTAATCGTTGTCACATAAATGATATAGAAACAAATATTAAAAAATAATCACAAAGATTTTCAAGTTAGATCATAGATGTTAAGAAAATAAATTTTAGTCATATATTATTATAACAGAATTATATCATGTGTCTTTAGTTTTTGGCATGACACAAATAAATGGATTTTTATTGCACAAAAAAGAAGAATAAATAAATCAGTTGATTTACTCCAAGTTATTCTGAACTAAGTTTTCATTTATAATATAAGTTATTTTGAAACATGTTTATAATTTATTTTGAAATAAATTTTAGTTTCGATATTATTAAGAACTCTATAAAGGAAGTTTTAAAAATTGAACAGACATAAATAAATAAATAGAGATAATGAATCCAAATTATTGTGTAACATCATGATGATGTCAGTAAAAGAGCGAAAAAATTGCAATTGAGAATCCAAATCCAATTGAAAACTGTTGTAGGATATGATATGATATGATAGATAGATATATATATATATATATATATATTAAGATAGAAATTAAGATTGACAATTAATTTTACCAAAAAAATCCAAACAAAAAAAAGAAAAGAAAAGAAAAGAAGAATAAGGAGAAGTAGACAATGATAAATATATTCAAAGTGACTTACTCAATTACGGAGTCGAGATTTACCATAGAAATGGATGTAAAATTTAATTTTAGAATAAAAAGATAATTCTGAAAATATTAATGTTATTAAATATATCTAATTAATAAAATAAAATAATGTCCATTAAATATGAAAAAATTAGATGGCTAAGATATTCAAAAGAAATATTAAATGATTCAGATAAGATGCTATTTTTAGTAAGTGAAAATGAGCAGGAAAACTAAAAATGACAATTATTCTATTATTATGTACATGGATATAGATATAGATAAAGATTAACTTTGAATGACAATTGAGGAAAGTTCATAATAATTTATTTTTTTATTTCTAAGAATTATCAGCTTTACCTTTTCTTTTTTTTCCCTCAATAAACTAGATCGGAAAAGTTATTGATACATTAATGAATGGCAAGATTGAGAGTTAATTATCTTAAATATCACAGAACTTTTTAAAGTGATTTTATACGCCACTATACTTTAAAATTTATCTCAAAAGCCATGACACTTTCAAAAACTATCTCGTCTGCCATTATAGTTTAAAAGTTACCCCATTTACCACTAGGTTTATCAAAATTTTACTCGGTTTGCTATTGAATTTTTTTGAAATCGGCTTTTTTTTATTTGAAAACTTATTATTTTTACTGTAAAATATATTAATTATTAAAATTGTAACATAGTGAAATTCATTTTTTGCATTTTTATTTTGCTATTTTTTTTATCTACGACTGATTAAATGGCAACTTCCATAAATATTTTATAAGTTTGATAGCAAGTGAAGTAGATTTTAAAATATAGTGGAAATCGGAGGCAACTTTTCAAAAAGTTTAATGATATTTGAAGTAAGTTTGTAAGTATAATGACAAGTGAGATAATTTTTTTTAAAGTTTAGTGGTATTTGAGATAACTAACTTGGCTTTATTATAGATAGAAGCCAACATCTGTTCATTTAGGACAAACTTGTTAAATGGAGCTCAATTATTAAGTAAAATTGGTGATGATGGATAAGCTAGTTATCATTTGAAGAAGTTTATATACATCAATACATGAAAATGGTATAATCACCCCCGTGTTCTGGAGATCAGAATGAATGAACAGTTATTTCGTGGCGGTTCCAATGGTTTAAAATTTTGCTTCCAGAATTCTTGAACATTCCAATGGCATTACACAATTGATTAATGTGGGAATTGTTCTTAAACTTGGGGAGGTCCATGGTCTATTGTCACTATGGGGGAAAAATTTTGATTTTCTCCTAAAATGGGGATTCAAAATTCAAAAAGAGGGTAACCATTTGGGAGAAGTGACATTTTAGGTGCAATTTGTGTGTGTGTGTGTGTGTGTGTGAAAGTTACAAATTGATAATAGAATGAATGTTACAGTATGCCAATAGGGGATTCATTCTGATCCTCCAAATTCCCTAAATTCTTGAAAGGATAAATAGCCCTTTCATGTGTTACAAATCTGGTTAGCAAAACCAACAAATTAATTTCACAAGTCAATAGAAAAACTCTGCATCCAGTTCATACACAAAGCCAGAGCAATGGTGAGGTATAAGGTCTTGCATTGTTTCATAACCTCAGTAGAAAAATTCCATCCTGATCCCCAAACAGCTGAATCTTCCTTTTTGTTGCCATCTCTTTCCAGATTTTTGGATTCTTCAATCCTCATTTTCCTTGCCATGGCTTTGTATACATTTCTTGAAAATGCTGCAAACCTGTTAGATAAACTCTGAGTAGTCGTTCTTGAATCGGATTTTTCTATTGGAAAGTCATGCACTGTCTCGGGGTTTAGATGGACTCTAACGGTCGTTGAAGGCATCACTGTGTGATAAAATGTCTGAGGGGCTTGGCGCATTGACACCAGCAATCCATGGTTGATTTCAATTTTTTCATAGAGCTCGAAGCTTGGACTGCTCGAGAAGTGATTAATATCTCCACCATCTAAGAAGTTTTCAATTCCATTTTCGTTTCCAAGACCATTAACTGTGATGTCTTTTCCCTCTGCATCATTCCATGTGTTGAAGTTGTGGTTACCCGTTTCCCCTGCAACATACATTTCAAATTCATAAACTATCTAAAACTATGAATATAGTTCAAAATCAAGAGAATTCTATTGAAGCAAACCTTGAAAACCAGAAATATTTTCTATTGAAACAGCAGTCTTGAATTCCTCAGCGGACCTGTCATCCGGTTCTTGCCTCAAGTTTTCGGCGAACTTGAAAGGAGGTGTATCCGGTAACTGGGGTGGAAAGAAAAACTCGTCCACTGCAGCATAAATTCCACCCCATGTTGAGTCATGATTCTGTATATCCTGAGAAACTTGAGCAACTGGCAGAATTTCCTCCGGGATATCAGGTTGATTTCTATTTCCCCTGAAAACACTAGAATCCGGCATACCGGAATTTTCAACCAAGTTACCCTGCGGAAAGTCCTCGACTTGGAGTGGAGGCATGGAAAATCTCTGTTGCAATCTTGCACACTCCAATGCTATATCAACCTGGAAAATTAACAGTGCAACTAATTAACAATAATTAATACTTTTCAAGAACATCTATATCATGGACTTACCCCTTTACATGCCTCTACAAGATGATCGATCGAAAGTTTTTACATACCTTGGATGGGGGATATGAGTATGACATTGGTGCACAAGTAGAAAAATGATTGCTAAAACTGAATTCCTCTTCTGATGGATACTGCTGCTTCCATCTGCTATCGGTACTTGACCGAAGTGGATCCATATGAGAGCCACGAATGGCTCTAGAAGAGCTTGAAGGTTCTAATGGCATTGCATAGTCGAAGCTATTGAAGTCATTACATTTTTCCTCAGAATATATGTTGATACTTGAAGACCGATCACTGGCTACAGAGGTCACGTAATTGTCCTCAGTTTTGGGGGCTGTCAAAGTCTTCTTGAATATTCGGCAAAGGGCATAAGTATCCTGGAATTTTAACCCAAAAAGCACAAAATTATATATCTTGTATTGTTTAACTGAATAGCATTGGAAAATAAACTGAGTGAATGTAGAAGAAAAGGGTTACACCTGTAAGCCTGAATTAGTTTCACATTCTCTTTCGTCCAGGCGATATTCATGCATAATCCAATGGGTTCGAGCTCCATGTGGTGCCCTGCCTCTATAATAAACTAGGGTTTTCTTCATTCCAACAGCCTTTGTCTCTGAATACACCTTTCTATCCTTTCCAGTGGCCTTCCAGTATCCGGCTTTTGTTGCCCGGTTTGTCCGTGAACCGTTGGGATATTTACGGTCTCGAGGGCTAAAGAAGTACCATTCCATATCCTTGCTTGGCAATAAAGATTTCCCTGTTCATCAATTAGCTTTCTTCCATTATCTTAGGATTAAATCAAACATGTGTAAGGTCTTTAATTAATCTTTTCTACTGTCTCGTTTATGTCGATGTTTTTGGTTAAATGTTTGATCCTCATGTTTTCATCAGTTAGAACATTTTGGATCATGTAGTTTTCCATCCAAAAAGTCTGTCTTAATTTTTAAGTAGAGAACTCCATAATTCTGATAAATTAATATGTTAGAGCATTAGTGAACCATAATGAATTATATTCTTGAAGATTTCACCAAAAGGAAAGGGAACGGTGGGATTCACACATTCTTTTCTTTGCCATATACATTCTACATAAAGTACACATCTTTCTTTGTATTTAAAATGGGATTTGAAAAGATGTAGGCCATTGATCAATTTCCCTTTTAACAAGCAATGTAATTATTGCTTGACGATCCATCATAAAGCTATTATTGTTCTTGACTGAACCTAATTAACCTCTTCTTCATTCTTTAATTTCCAAAGAAGGGTCGTCTAGCTAGTTGCACGTTGTGATTCCCATGTCGAACCATACTGTTACACAATTAAAAGAAGAAGAAGAAGAAGAAGAAGAAGGGGCAAAAAAAAAAAAAAAGGAATGAAGAACAAGGATCTGTGTCCTGTGATTAATTAATGTATATGTACCTGGAAGGTCCCATGGCTCACACTTGTAGAGATCAACTTGAGGGATGATTTCGAGTTCAATCTCACGGCCATTGATCTTTCTCTTCAGATAATAAGCCACAAGTTCTTCATCAGTTGGATGAAATCGGAAGCCAGGAGGCAATGAAACAGGGGCCATGAGATCTCCTTTGAAACTAATTCTTGATACTAATAAAAAGATAATCCCTGCTTATAGAAATGATGACTACAATTAACCAGCAGCTAGGCCACCCTTTGCAATCAAGAAAAGATATACAACTGCATGCATATATTTAACAAATTATTTAAGCACTAAAAGATCTCTAGCTCTATATGATCTAGAGAGAGAGAGAGAGAGAGAGAACCTTTTGGAAGATCCCAAGGAGGGAGGAGGGAATAGAGGAGGAGGTAGAAGAAATGGCAAGTTTGGATGAGTATTGGGAGGGGCCTTGTTGGGGGGTTTTGAATAAGAGAACAAAAAGGGTGACGAGAAAAAGTGAAATGAGAAGGCAGGAGGCTGCCACCCCCCATGGTATATTTTAACACGAAAATCTACTTTATCAGGAGTCTTCTTCCTCAAGCAACTCCCCCTTCTCTCTCTAGAATTTTCATGCACATATATTTTATTACATGACAAACATATTCTGTCTTTCTCTGTCCATGATCATTATACGATGATCCGATGCTTGATGGGTGTGGAATTCATGGAATCTGAGGTTAACGTGCGATGAACAAAACATGTTCCACCTGAACTCTGAATATTGCAAATGGCAACTTGCAAAAGGATAATTGCCCCCAAAGGAAAATACTGCTGACAGAAACGAATTATTCTTTTAACATGCCAATACCCTTCTTCCAATTCATTTAAAAAAATATTGCTGAGTACATACTCTGTAACGTACCATGTCTTGTGTTTTACTATGTATTTGTTGTGAGTCTTATATGTACTATGTGTCGTACTAAGCAAATAATTAAATTCATATACTCATCTCAATATTTTTTCACCTTGTGCTTTTTAAAACATTGCTTACGACACAAGTGTGAAATTGCAACAAATATCATGATTAAATATAAATATAAATTATGTAAAAAAAAAAAGAAGTATTGGGGGGGACTATTAGTGGGTATATGTTATTTAATAAGTCAACATTTTATCATTGGATGGCTAATATGGCTTACCACAGGGCTTTGACTATATATGTGTGTGTGAATTTAGTTATGTAAGTGTTTTTTTTTTTTTTGGTTTATGATTTTATTTTATGAGCAATTTATATATGCGCTTTAGTATTTCACTTTTATTTGACTACGTAAAATGGTTTTCTGTTCCATGTATTCTGTGTAGAGTCTTGTTGATACCACTTCAACCATTCACCTCCACCCCCATAGTCATATAAAATATCTCATATTATACTTAGAGTGTGTTTGATTGAATAAATTTTTCCTAGAAAATGTCAAATTCTTGAAAATTATTTTATATTCGTGCGTTTGATTGACAAACGGAAATGGATTTGAAATTTCATATTACAATTCTTTTAAGCATAGTTTTCTTCATATTCCTGGAAAATCAATTCTCATCTCCCCCTAAGCAAAATGTTTTCTATGAGTTGGAAAATATTTTCTTTTCCATCTTTGCATACCAAACACACCCTTAATTATTAAAAATATGTGCATTGTAACAATTTATAATTATCAGTTAACTAATTTGTTAAATTAAAGCCCGCAAGATCTTTGATTACATATGTGTTTTAAAAAATGCACCTAATTAAACTCGAAAAGTTTCATGCATTGATCATGCATGTTCACGTATTGATGCACCCAACACTATTCGACTCAAGGCTTGATGTCGATACTGAAAAACCTTATGTTCTTAAAATACTGGTCACGCATAATAATGGAGATCAAATCTACTGTTCACACAAGCCCCTTAAATTTATATCAGTGGGAACTAATATATAATTAATAGAAGTGTTGAATCGGATTCTTCAAATGCCTAAAGAAAAGGGGTGTAAAAGTGTATTCTCAACCTGAATACCGAAAGGAAATGAAAACTAATATTAATTTTATTGTTACCTTTCGTATTTAATATACATAACGAATTGCCGCAATCAGCCAATGGCCGAAAGTGAGCCAAATAATTCATATACGGCTTGAAATTCAAGAGGAAAATCACAAAGATCTCCACTTACAAAGTCCCACATTCCCCTTTGTACATGAATTATTTTTTATATGTTACCTTGTTCAATTGTTTATGTATTGAAAGTTGATGAATATTGAAGTTCTTAGCAATTTACTTTCGTTAATATAACAAGAGTAAATAACAACGATTTTATGTATTATCATCGCAATATACACATCTATGACATGGAAAAAAAAAAAAAAGCATCAAATTTCTTGAAGGGACCCCGTAATAACTTAAATAAGCTTCCATCCTAACTTTTCAATTTACATACACGAAGGATGCAAGAAAATTTGCATTCCGTCCTACCACCATCAGAAACCAAGCCAGAATCATTTTTGCCTTATGGCGATCAATTTTAAGCATACAGAAAACCGTTATGTTTTCAGTGCGTCGTGAGATCATAGGCGAGAAGAGTGTAACAGGGAATGGAACTTCAGTAATAACCATCAATGCCATAATATTGACATACTTTTTGCTGATTTTCGTCCCACCATCGCTTTGCTTCATTGTCACTGAACTTCTTTCGGCTGCAAATATAAACATCACGAATTAAAGTGAATTTTCAGTTCTTGAGGAGTACACTGAAATTCTTGAAGGATAGTTGATTCAAGGATCAAGATTGAAGAATTTACCTGAACCTGACTCGTCTGAGGCCGGTTTGTCCATTTGGCAAACTCATAAATGTAATGTAGACACCGGGTTCATATTGTTCTACCCATTCAACCTTCAGGGGATCGACTCCGGTTTTCCCACGCTCTATGCTTCCAGTATAAGATTCTCTTACTGATGGAATTCCATCACGGGAATCCCCATTGCGCAAAGTTCTTAACTTGTTTGAGAAGACGATAGGTGAACTAGAAAGACTCTCGAGGTTTTTATCTTCTGGTTGATCAACCACACGGGGCGTTAAAGCAACAGCAGCAATAGGTTGATGATCATCAGCAACTCTTTCACCAGAAAACCTCTCTAACATTGCCTGAATCTGGATAAAAAACAGTAAATAAATAAATCACAGAGATTACCTAACAAAGTTCGGTAAATATTTATGTACGTATCACATGATTTACTGAACGAAAAAATTACCCTTGATGTCAAAGCTTGTACAACTTCCTTCGCTGCTTTACTCTTGGCAGCTTCCTCTTTGGCAAGTCTCCAAGCCTCCTCTGTTTTTTGTCGATTTTCCTTAATTTTCTCTTTTCTTGTTCGGTATAGCTTTTGTAGATTCTCAACCTATCGACAGCGAAAATATCTCAGTATAAGAAAATTTTTAAGAACTTCTGGGTATACCCAAGTTTTAAATGGGGCAAATACCTGAGCTTTAAGCTTTTCAATTTCTTCAATGAGGAACTTCTCTGATTGCAACAAGCCATTCTCAGCATTAATAGAACCCGATTCTGTAGACATTAACTGCGAGGAGTCCTCTAGTAAGCAAACTGGAGATAGAGAAGATAAGTGATGTCTTGAAATCATGTGGTTTCCAGATCTTTTCTTAAAAACTTCAGGACAAGAAACTTGTCCCCATCTCGGTAATCCATTCACCAAAGAAATGGGGCTACCATACATATTCCTCTTATAGCACTGGTTAACATCATCGGAATAGGTTCTTGCTGATGTAATCTGACACATTGGTTCTTTCTCGTTGTGGTATGCTTTCTCAGAAATAAATAATGGTCTAGGGGTACTTGTTTCAAACTTCAAATTACTATCTGGTTCTATAGCTCTGTGAAGCTGACTAAAGCATTGATTACAGACCCGAAATGGCTTGTTCTTATTCAGCGCAAGAGATGCGTTTGTAGATTTTCTGCTGCTGCACGCTCGGCAGAATGAAAGACCACAGTTGTAACAGTTATGCTTCTTCCTTGTGAACCCAAAAGTCATGCTGCATCCTTTGCAAGCCGACTGGTCAGTAATAGATACAGATCGGTGTAAACAAATTGCAGCAGTAGAAATTGAACCACATGTAATATGTTGTACCTGCCTCCCCCTCAGGGCCTCGACTAGAGTCGGGTGGTGTCGATCTTTGATGTCACCCAATCCTAACTGTCCATGTTCACCCTTTCCCCAAGTATAAACATTTCCCTTTGATGTTAAGGCTGCAATGTGATAAGATCCCGTAGAGATTTCTGTGACGAACTCATCGACAAGTTTGCCTTGTACAACTACGATTGATTTGTCCGTGGCTTGTGGGTTATCGAGTTGCCCATTTGCTGCACTTCCCATTGTGTAAACTCTACCAGTGCTGGTTAATCCTACAGTTAGAGTTCGGCCACAAGAAACTTGGACAAAATCGTGATCCACCAATTTGGCTACACAAGTTGGCAGCAGTTTTCTCTCTTGATCAATGTGCCCGAGCCTTCCTTTATCGGCATCTCCCCATGTGAACAATTTTCCACCTGGACTGTTAGATTTGAAATGATCGACCATGATTTCCACTACCGCAGCCATGTGCCATGATCCACACGCCACGGTCTTTACCCTTAATCCCTTGAGTGATTCAACTTCTTTAGGATAAGACACAGACTGGAGATTTCCATGGCCAAGTACTCCAAATGTTCCATCCCCGTAAGTAAATAAACTCCCGGATGTGGATACGATGGCTGTATGCCATTCTCCACAAGCAACATGAGATACAGTAACACTGTCTAGAGAACCATAAAGTCTATGAGGCAGCCAAAGATTTCTCTTTTTATGTTCGTCTGCTAAATCAGTAGTACAATTATCGCCCCACGTATACACCTCACCCGAAGATGTTACAGCACATGTTTGATACTCGCCACAAGTCACTGAGTCAACAGGGACCCCAATAAGGGAGTCAATGATCTTTGGGCAGGCAACATCAATATCGACCTTATGTCCGAGTCTTCCTCTCCTTCCTTCGCCCCAGCAAAATACTTCTCCCTGCTTGGTTACTAATGCAGCATGTTTCCTTCCTAGAGATATCTCATGGATGTCAAACATCGTCGTTGATTCAAGAACTCTTGGCAACAAAGCATCAGATTCCACTCTGCTACCTTCCAAATACCCTTTTCTTGCTCCTTCCCCCCAAATCAAAACGTCCCTCAAGATATGATTTTCGGGTTCAGATGACTCGATAGCATTTGTAGAGTACAGAAATTTTGTACCGGCAAAACCAGCTATCTCATTTAAATATTCTTGCTGATGAAATGGAGAAGTTGGGGCTAAGACATCCATGTTGCTATGAATGCTTGATAGGCTTGATGCTGAATACAAACTACCAGACGAGCATGAGAAACCATCAGAAGTACATCTAGCTGAAAATGCCTGAGGTGGACTCCCAGATAAACTGTGGACCTTCAAATTCATTTAACAGATATTAATTTCCTTAAAAGATGGAACTAAATGTTTTTGTCCAACTCAAGGGAGTCGGAGAAGGGGAAAAACGTACAAGTATTACGTTAAAGAAAATGAAATCAACAAGAAGTAACAGGCCATCTCTTTATATACTACTGTGACTCATAGAAGCAATAAGCAACTGATAATTCACCAACAAAAGCTGAAAAAACAGTACAAACCTGAGATGATCTAACTTTCTCCTCTATAAGTCCTAAAATCTGTTTCCTTCTCATAAACCCAGCTGGACTGTTTATACAACTCTGTGCCCCTCTTCGTTTCTTATAAGTACTCATCAATCCGTTATAATAACTCCTAGATGTCACAGCTCTCAAACCCAGAAACCAAGTCTCCGCCTGCTCTTTGTCCTTGAATATCTACATATAAAGATTAAAAGAAAATGATGAGTGAAAAGAAGGGAGCATTTTCACAGCTAAAATTACGAGACAGAGATGGAACCTTTTCGTGATTACCAGATCAAGGGAGCATTCACCATTGGCATAGACAAGTGAAAGGCACTGACTTTCCCTCTCCGGTTGAAGTTGTTTCTGTAAGAAGAGCAAGAAATAGATATAAAAGAACATAAAATTAAAATCTCATCAACAGATAATTTCATTGACTTACAATGCTTTGGCCACGTATGACATTTGTAATCGAGCTTAATCTTAGCTGTTTTTCCTCCCGGCCAGAATACCAAATCAAAAATTTCTCGTCCTGAAAATCAAGAATTGGGAATGAGGCCTTCTGCCAATTAAATATGTAAAAGTTCCAACACCAGTCCTTATGTTGAACTCTCTTGGTTACATTCTTGTTTACCAAAATCCAACAAGAAACTTGTTTCTATTATCTGTCATTAACTGATATCAAATATCTGATGCATGTATCCAATTTTTCTAACACAAAAAGCATTTATGCTATGTATATTACCACATGATATATCCTTCCCTCGTTACAATAATGGTATTAAGCATTCTGCTACACTTGAAAAATGGATAGAATGTAAGCTAGTCTATAATTCAATTTGGAGGAAAAAAAATGAAAATGAAAAAGAAAATAGAAGAATAGAAAAAGAAAAATGCCCAATTGTGATCATAAGTTTGTAGCTCGAGATCCTTATTATATCTTAAGTGCATACCGTGGATAACCTGAAAGGGCAAAATTTGGGCTTCCCTCTTCTGCCATACTTCAAAAGTTGAGCACCCTTCTTTAATGCAACAATTGCCTGTCAAAGGCAGTGAACAATGTAAAAATGCAACGCATTTTGTACTACTGTACAAAATGATACCTGTTCTAGCAGTAAATAACAGGGGCATAGTTTCGAATAATTTGGTTGTTCTATACACGATGTAACTAAACAGAACTTAGTATATGATACACTCTGTAATTCTAACCAATATGACATAGGTGATTCGATTCTCCAAATTGTGAATATGGAAAACTATGTAAATTCATATTCGATCTTTGGTCAGATTAGCAATTGAAACTAAAGAATGTACCAAACCGATTAAGCTGTGACATAAGCAAACAGAGAACTGAGAGCAACTTAATTCAAGAATTGGCATTTGCTGGCAGAAAATAATGTGAAAAAGAAAAGAAACAGTAACAGCCATAAGTGACTCTCAAAAATAAGGAAGAGACAAAAAAATAAAACATGTTATTAGAAAAGAGATTAAAATCAAATTAAAGCAAAATCCTGGTCACATAAAGTTTATCAGCAAGAACCGACATATTATTTGTAAGATTTTCAGACAAAAACAACATGGGTTCTGGTGTCTGAAACTAATGATGCTGAATTATTCCACCCTTTTTCTTTTCTTTTAGAAAAATGACAAAATCGTTCAAACACCCTGATTAGCATGTACTCAAGATCAAGATAAAAGAATAAGCAGACTGGAATTACAAGCCTGATTGTTGCTCCATATAGGCAATACCCACCAATCAAAAAATGCCAATGAATAATCCATATAACATTGCCATATATTCTACACAACAATAATTGTACCCCCCCCCAAAAAAAATGTTGAATTCTTTAAGCTACACGGGGATAAAGTAAACCTGTTCAACAGCTCTATCAGAGGCGGAGGGCAAAGAGGTCAAAAATTCTTCACCCATTTTCCAGTAATTGCACAGAGTGCAAAGTCTTGAGTTGAGTATATAATAATATATGTACTATATGAAGAAGAAGAAGAAGAAGAAGAAGAAGAAGAGAAAGAGACAACAGAAGCAGAGAGAGAAATCTTAGGTTTCCTTACTAGGGAACCTTTAAGAACAGAATGTGCGAAACCAAAGTATACTGGAAATGCATCTGCTTTTCCATCCACTGTACCCAGTCAGAACAGGGGAAAAGGGAGTGGAGAATTTCAAAGCTTACAAGCCACAGTGCAGGAGAGAGAGAGAGAGAGATGAAGAAGAATGGAATTGAGAAGTAGAGAGGATAGAGGAATTGATTGATATTCTTTCCTTTTACTCCTTTCTTGTTTAGGGATTCTCTATTCTTCCATCATTACAAGTGTTGGCTTCATCGAGGGTCGTGCAGAAGAAATTTGTGAAGTTTACTGAAAACACAATCGCACGTGTTCAGCATAATACATGTACTTTATTATAGGAAATGTAATCACACATGATTATTATGTCATTTTCAATACCTTGCCCCTTGGATCTTCCTTTTTGTTCCTTTTCTTTTGTGTAATTAGGAATGTATATATAATATCCACGATTTCGTTTGGTTTGGCTCTCTACAGTTTGGATCTTTCGTTCCTTTTCATTTCTTGCAAATGGGGACGTATAATATCATATCAGATAGGGACGTAATATGATTAAGATCACTACTTTTCTATAATAAGTTTACATATATAATCAAATGATTTCGTGTAATGACCGGACTAAAAATTAAACTAAAACTGAAAAATGAGAAATGACATTTGTATACGCAAAGTGTACAATTTTTGTACACATTTTTTGTATTTACTTAAATATCCTTTGCCCCATAAATCTTAAAATCACAACTCTTGGGTAGTGTATGTAAATTTAAGGGTGCATGTTTAAAATTGTACATTTTGTGTGTACAAATAGCACTTCTCTTGAAAAAAATTCTTTCAAGAATAACGTGTAATGGTTTAAATACAGTGATTATCTAAAGATATCTCTAAATATGGTGATAAGCTGATAATAACCAGCGGTGATACTTCTTTTTTAAAGTATAGAGCGCAAATGATTTATTCAACTTTCCTTTTTATGGGGTCTGTAATTTGCAAATGAAAAGGGGAAGCTAGTTAAAACTTACATGTGAATGCACGTGAGATTTGAGGCAGTAACTTCTACTAGTGAAAATGATGTAAGATTCTGGTAAGAAGTCATAACTTTTGGACAAATTGCAATTTTGGTCTTCAACTTTATTATCCAGGTGTATAGGTAGTCCTAAACATTTAAAGAGAAACAACTTGCACTCTGAAAATTTGCTGTCTATCCAAAATTCCCTCATTTTGTGTACACCCAAGTGGCTTAATATATATCAACCCTTAAAGCAAGTTTAATGTGGGGAAAAAAGTTAAGGCAAAAAATTAGGGGAAAAAATATATTTTCAAATAATGTGTAAGCGGAAAATTTTTT
>CAVNYN010248766.1:0-14169 GCA_963692815.1 Nyctanthes arbor-tristis
CCCCCCCCCCCCCCCCCCCCCCCCAAATAAAAAAAAAAAAATTTAAGTCCTTCTCATGTATCGGTGTGGAAAATAAAGTAGTCGATCAAAAATGAACAGCTATCTCGAAACTTATATTGTGCAATTAACATGCTTCACTAGATCGTGACTCTTTATGTCCAATCTAGAAATTATTACTATTTATCATTATTATTATTATTATTACTTTTCTTTTGAAGAAACAATCTAGAAATTAATTTATTACTCATTTGGAACTCTAGGCAAATTGATTTGTCACTTATGGTTTGATACTATATAGTAGGAACTTGAAGGGACCCTCATTACAAGATTGTTTTTAAATACAAAAAACTAAGTCTCTATTTCACATAAAAGTTCAAACGAGTAATCAGATTTCAAAATTAACATTTCTAACGAGCCATTATCTTGTGGAACAGGTTAATGTCATTTGAATTGATGTGCATAATTACACGTGACACGTAAAGATTGAATAACATTTTAAGACGGAACTACAAATCTCGATATCATACACGTATAATTCGCAAAAAAATACGTGTAGGAGTCGGTGGTGGATTGAAATGTTGATCTCTTAAGCTGTGTAATCAGCACTTTTAGCCGAGATGGGGATGATTAGAGGAGATCAACTCTAACAAGATCTCTTCTTATCAATTCACTGTCTTCTTCAAAGCATCGATCACACTTTTTGTCTTAAAGCCACTTCTCTTCTTTCATTTCCCTTTCTCTTTCTATTAAAAAAAAGTTGGAACTCAAAGACCCTATAAATATCCCAACATAAATAGCAAGATTTCAAGTGAGTCACTCTTCATGCCAACACATAAGAAACCCTGGTTCCCAACCCTATTTCATCTCCTCCTACACAAAAATCTCACCACCTCAAATCCAAGAATATTCTCAACTTCTTCTTCTTCTTCTTGACACCCAAAAACCAGAAAAGTCGAAAATTCAAGGTGGATCGATCCAGGCATGGAAAGAGATCACTTCCTATGGAAACATCGGAAACGAAATTAGGAGGAGAAGAGGGCTATCATAATTTCCCTTTTGGAAGTGAAGAAAGAGACACTTCCACTATGGTTTCAGGGCTTACCAGAATTATGGGCACTTCTGGTACTAGCCCAGTAAGCCAAGAAATTAATCAGCATCAAACGCAGCAAGATCAAGGTACTTATGATAATTATCTACTTAATTAAGTTCAGTTCTTGATTAATTATAAGTTGCATGAAAAAACCCACAAAAATTTTTAGGTGTAATTCTCTAATTTAAGTTAGTATTGCAGAAAAAAAAAGTAGTAATTAAGAAGAGGAATATTGAGAAAAGGAAAAGGAAGATTTGGTGATTGCTTTACAACACAAGCCAAGTTCATTGTATGTATCTAAGTTACTTTCCGTAAAGCATCTGTCTTTGTGTAGATTGCTCTAGATCTATCTTTCTTTCACCCCTCAAAAAACTAAATAAAAATATATAAAATAAAATGAAAAATCTGTGCAATTAATAAGATGGATCTATACATTGTCTGAATCAAGTTATACGCGTTGGCAATTCTTGAAGATAATTTATATGTATTTATTTATGGTCGGTTGTCCAAGATTTGCACCTATCAACTTAGGATCTTATATTTTAGATATATGATTGAATGAGTATGCATCATCATCATCATCATCTCCCCATTTGGCATGTTTTCCATATGGTTTAATGCTACTTTTTGCAAGTCATTTTCAGTAGCATCCCATTTGTCTCTCTATCAATCAATCTATCCATTATTTTTCTTTTTTTTTTTTAATATGAGAAAAGTAAGACACGGAAACTTGTTTTTTGATATCTAGATTTTACAATGTGCAAGTGAACCTTTTGAATTCAATTAATAAAAATATGGGAACAAACAATGTTTTAATGATCCTCGAGGTATGCAAATGTGAAATGAATTTCTTGTATTTTATGTCATACTGTTCTTGTTAATTTCTACCTTCTAGAGTTCTAAAAATGGGGCTTTGCGTATATACAGATATATATATATATATAATTTTGATTTCTCGGCAATATATTACACTTGTTAGAACTAAAAATAATGTTATGGTAATTGTTATGTATCGTATAACATTTAAGGAGAAAATGTAACAAAAATAGCTAGAGGAATCACTTTTCGGTTATATATATAAGTTTTGTTGCTTGACATTTTGGATATAGATCGTGCTCTGAATTGACTTGTGATACTTATATATGTATTTTATGGTCCAATCAGCCTACGATCGCATTTAAGTGCACCAATTATTTTACCGGTTGTGTATTAACAAGAATGGTAAAACTGTCAATTAAAACATTTAAATAATTTGAGCTTTAGATACTTTATGGTTAAAATTGTCCCGAAATTTGTTCAATGAGAGCCTCCATTGGACACCATAAGATGATGTCTAGTGGACTCTATAGAGGTGAATTAATTGGTAAATCAATAGAGAAATGTAGCATTACTCTTAAATTAAAGCCCCCTCCCCTTCAAATAGCAGATGTATAACTAGTAGTGGAAATTTCACGAGACTTCATATATGAATGAATTTTAATTCTTTTACTTGCTCTTAAATTCATAATTTACGTCATCAAATTTATTTACATATGATGGTACATTCCAGTCCATATATATTAGAGTAATGCTATTTAGCACCGCTGGTGTTTGGCACCATATTAAGGTGGCATTCAATGAAAAGTTAAATCAAGTGGGTCCATTATTTATTCATTTATTATTTAATGCCACATTAGTTGCCACATAGATTGGTGTTAAGCACCACTGGTGCTATATAACATTATTCTATATATTAAGGTACACTTAAAGTGGTATATGTTTTGATGAAGGATCTTCGAGGAAGCATTATAGAGGGGTAAGACAAAGACCATGGGGGAAATGGGCAGCAGAAATACGCGATCCCAAAAAGGCGGCTCGAGTTTGGCTCGGTACCTTTGAGACAGCTGAGGATGCAGCCCGTGCATACGATGATGCTGCGCTTAGGTTCAAAGGCACCAAAGCCAAGCTGAATTTCCCTGAACGAGTTCAAGGAAACACCGAATTGCGATATGTGAGCAGCGATATTGCAGCTGGTGGTGGTTCGAGCAATTTCGCAACTAGTCATCATCAACAGCAACAAATTTCTCATGATCATCATCAAGTGCCTTATGATCCTGCAGCCATGATAGCACAAAACACTTTTCCAGGGCTTCAACAATATGCACAATTACTGTCTAGTAGTGATGATGCAGATTTGCCTAATTATTTCACTTCAGCTCTCTACAATCAAGGTGGAGGCTATTCCACCTCTGATCGGATGCCAAACTATTCCTCCCTCAGCTCCGTCCCAAACCCGCCCCAGATCCAGCAGCAAGATAATTATGATCAGAGTTTTCCATCACAGTTTCAAGGGTTTTCCAGTTTGGATTTTCCATCAAACTATGGAAATGATTTTGACCCTAGTAGCCAAAATCCCCATGAGTAACCAATTACTCACAAGAAAATGATCATTTATCTGTCTGAGATATCAAGTAATTTCTTCTTTTTCATTAGAATTCTCAAGTTTTATAACTATCATATATATATATATATATATATATATGTGGTGATGATGTGCAAGTTTGGTCGGATTATTCGAGTTGTGCTTTACTTGCTAGCTAAGATATTCGGCTAGCGTTCAGTGCGCAAACTGTGAAAAGATGATCATAGTATTAATGTATAAGATTTGTTTGGATTTCTATATTGATAATGCATGAATGATTTTGACTTTTTTTTTTCCCTCTTTATGCATATATCAAAAGAAGGGGAAAAAAAGATGGAAGAACGAGCCTGCATGCATGAGATTTAATGGGGAAAGGCAAAGTCAAAGTCAAAGTATATATATAATATTTCCAATATTGTGTTAGTAATTTTATCTACAAATAATTAAATTAAAAGCCTAAGTATATATATGGATGAAAGGAACAAAGAGTGGGACTGGGATGGGTCCAACAATCCTATTGTTGAATCATGCGTGAATACCACAAAATTAGACTATGATTATAAACAACTTGCATTTTTACTTTTATATATGTGCAATTGGAATCCATAGCCCTCGTGTTCTAGAGAGTTAGTCTATGCCTTGATTAAAGTTGAAATTACACTTTATTGTTTTATCACACTTGTGTGGTTTTCTTTTCTATTCCTTTTTATTTTTTAAACAATTTTGTGTGACATTAAACTACTAGACTTGAAATTAATCTCTATCAAACTTCGTTTAAAAATAAATATTCCTCTCAACCATATGTCTAGCTAATACACAGAAACAGTCGAACCATCATATATTCTATTGGTCTAACGACGAACCACTACTTTTTTAAATGGTCTATTTTTACTTACTGAGTTAAAGCTACCCTACCATAAAAGAGAATTTTACTCACTTGATTGGGGTACTTATATGAGTGCCTCTTACATGGGGATCGGCTCACATAGAAGTAAGATAGGCCGTTATCTAAGCATCCCCACTCAAGTGAGCAAAAAATTTCTACATTTTTTTCTCATGTGAGAGAGAGTAGGCAACTTGATTTGTTGTAACCATTGCGGTGCAAATTTCTACAGGTGAATTTGTAGATGTAGACGAAATTCTAGGCGGTGGCGTTAGCTCGGATTGAGTAACGTTGTCGTGGAAAATCATTTATGCAAATCAAATCACAAGATAGATGGATTGATTGATTGATGTATGCCAAACAAACAAACAAACAAACAAACACAGACATGAATATGATGAATCGATAGAATACAAGTTGAGTTTGAGTTAACGGTTTTTCTATCATGTCTCATGAGTTATGTAGCAGACACTCATTATCTACTAGGTCTCTTATAGTGTTTAATGTGTACATGCCACAAGTGTGGGGAAATTATAATAAAGAGATAGGTAAAATGTGTATTAAAAATATAAAATAATTTAAAATGTGTAGTTGTAATTAAGCAGTTATTAAATTAAATATTAAATTAATAATAAATAAAATTATAAATTGAGAAAATAATCAGAATCAAACAATCTCATAGAGTCTAATAGACAATATAAAATGTGCCGTTGAGCTGATCCAACTTCTCTCCTGCCGTCAAGTATATGCTTATATGCTTGCATATATGGCATAGATTGCGCGCATGCAGAGAATCGGTTCTTTACGAGTGGTGGGGCCTTACCGGACAACCGGAAAAAATCCCATAAAGCAAAAAAGCGCGAATATTGGCGTGCGAGCGTAAATCCCAATGCCGGCGTGGGCTTACACGGAAGGGACCACCGTCTTCTTCGTCTTCGGCTTCCGATTTCAGCATCATCATCATCAGCGCTAATTTGTCCGCTTTCGACTGTCAATTTTTGCGGCTGTCGTGTACGCTTTCAAACTTTCAAATTAGTATCTCTTTCTCAAACAAGAGAATAATTAGCTTCATTTCCTTGATTGTAACGTCGTCGTCTAGGGACCCTCTCCAATAAATTAACCAGCATATTGTTCATTGAATATAGGCCGTACGTGTAAACGAATATATGGCGATTACGGAACTCATTCTTAGAGAGTATGTGATCTCTTTTTTTTTTTTTTTCCTTCAAAATACATTATAATTTAAAGAATGTTTAAATTAATTTATCAACTAATTTATCAATTGTGTATTAACAAAAAATATAAAATCATCAATTAAAGCATTTAAATAATTTAAACTTTAAATATTTTAGGGTTAAAATTGTAAACATATGAACTAATTGGTAAATCAACAGGAAAATGTAGTATTACTCTTATAATTTTATCTATAACTCATTTGACTATTGATTTGACAACTGATTATTTAGAACCACAAATTTCAAATTTTCATTAAATCTACATTACTCATTTCATTCCATTATAATTCCTCATTATAATTCAATTACAATAATGAAAATCAAACAGCCACTTAGAGCTTGTTTAAACTTTTTTACTTGTAAAAATTTGGTGAATCTATAAAGAGGAGAGAGATAGAATGTGTATTAGAAATATAAAAAAGTTTGAAATATGTAGTTGTAATTGAACAGTTGTCAAATTAAATGTCAAATCAATAATAGATAAAATTATAAATTGAGAGAATAAATAGATAATAAAGAGCTTCAAACAAGCTTTTAGACTTTTTTGTGATCAAAGTACCAATGGTTGAAAATTTTATTTTGCTATATTGGTTCTTGGTTATTGTCTATGTGCAGGGGCTGCCCAGTTTTAGAAAAAATCTAGTACTTTTTACCTTCTGAATAAATTTACTTTTTTTTACTATTTCAGCTAGGGGTTATTCAGTTTTAGTTACTCTTTTGACCGTCTTCTGTCTGTCTATATGGGACCTATCCAAATTATAGCCACATCCACTTGTAAAACTTAACTTGTATGGATACCATATATGTACATAGGCATAATAACCAAATAAAATTTTCATACATATAGTTATATTTTTATATAATGCTACTCATCCTTATTGGGTCACTTGGGAGGAGTATTTGTCAATATATATTTCAATTTAATAATGGAAGTAAACTGAAATACTTGGTGATATATGTCATATTTCATCTTGTGATAAATTATCACGTCAAGTCACGTGACAAGGTAGTGTACCATAACTCAATATATTTTTTCAAGGCAACATGTGGCTCTTCCAAATTTAATAGCATTGAACAATAGGCTTATTTTTATTTTAACATAAATTAAGAAAGCCTACTTGGGGAGATTTAATTCATTCTGAATTAACGAATTCAGAATAAAGGGGCTCGCTTTGACCGTTAAGAGTAGGTAACCTGTTCCATGTCTTTGTTTCTATCTCATCATGAACAGATCGAGCAAGCTCGAATTGACGTAACATGAAATCTATTAGTCCGAAAGCGCCATGGAGAGCAACAAAAGTCCACAGACCACCTAACTGGCACCAATGAATAAAATCTCCTTGTGGTTCAGGACCCCACAGTAACAATAAATTTTTAATTATTATATGTTATTATTCAAAAGGCAATAATTTCATGCATTTTTTCTGAAATCTCATATTTATATCCATAAATGATAAGGTGCCACATGAGTGTATAGCCCGATAATAGAGTCATATACGTCTAGCGCATAATCATTTCTATTATTTATATCAACAATCAAGTTTAGGTTAATATATGCTTCCAAAAAAAAAATGTTCGGGCTAATATAATAATGTTTAACCTTTCATTGAAAAAGTATAACAATATATATTAAATAAGGGTGTTTTAGGAACATGAAAGTAAACAATTAAACTATTATAATAAAAAATGGTAATTAGATAACCACTACAAAATTTGATTATTACACCAAGTTTTTCTTAATTAATAAAATATACATTAGTAAAATGACATAAATAACCACCACATTAAATACCACATATATTTGTTCTCTTTCACTCTCTCTCACAAATCTACGCACACCACAAATGCTCACTTTCTCTCAAAAGTCTACGCACACCACAATTGATGTGTATTAGAACCCTAATCAAAATTGGAACAAAGCTCAGGTGCCAAGAAAAACAAAAAAATAATGAAGTCCTAAATTAAATTAACCAGCCACATCTATAGAAGCATTCATGTTTAATTTACAACTATATACCCTAGAAGCAATTGATATATTCCAATTGAATTTTGTTCCCCCTATTAAATTTTTAATTAATATCTCAATTTTGTTTTCCTCTTCCTTCTTTGAAACAGAATAACTTGCTTTATCATCTGGTAAACGATGAGATTTATCTAGAATATAATAACTTGCTTTATCATCTGGTAAACGATGACAAAGAAGTTATTATAACTTGTTTAGAATAAAGTCAAAAAAAAATCCTAACGAAACGACAGAAGGGCCGTCCTAACTTAACATTTAAAGTTAGAAACCCATAGTAATAAATGAAGGATTAGTCAAACAATCATAAAAAGAGTAATACTATTTATCTAGACCCAATCTACAGTCTAGTTGACAGTATTATATTGGTAGACGGATGAATATACTTAAATATATGGGGGCGTTAAACTATTCAACAGTTAATAAGGAAATGACAATTAGATTAAAGACTGGAAAATAGCATTATTCCAATAAAAAAGCCTAGTCCAATCACTTTCTTGGTTAACTAAAATGATAAACAATGGATGGACAAAATATTACTCCCTCCTCCCAATTATATAACCCGCATCGTCTTTTTAGGGCGTCCCAATTATATAGTCCTCTTTCTTTATTAAGAAGTTTAAAAATGTATTATTTTACTAATTTACCGTAATATATATATATATATATATATTAATTAACAGTTTGTTTGGCTCAATTTGATTGTTGGCTCAATTAAAAATGATTTTTCTGCCCATTGTCTTGCTCATTTGAAAAACCAATTGATGTTGTTATTATTCTACTATTATTATATTTTTCTTTATTGTTATATTTTTCTTTTTCATCAATTAATTTCATATTTTTATTTTGAAACTCTATCTATATATTAATTTAATATTTTTATTTCATAACTCTATTTGCATATTATATTTAATATTTTTATTGACTCTATCTATATATTAATTTAATATTTTTATTTCAGAACTCCATCTACATATTACATTTTAATTAATTTTACTATGTCTGATTGTATAATTTCATGATTTTATGTTCTCCTAATATATTATATTTTACTTTTTCAGCATAATATGTCCGTAAGACACACGAGTGTTAAACATATTAGTCCGTAAACGTACAGGTGTGAAACTAATATAGATTATATTATCAGGTTTTATTTTCTTTAAAGGAAATAAAAAATAAGAATTAATAAAAAATTATTGGTTTATTTATTATACTTTTTCTTATTGTTATGTTTTTCCTTTGAATCATTTAATTTAATATTTATATTTTAAAACTCTCTCTACATATTACATTTATATATCACATTTGACTAATGAGTTTGAATTATATGAAAATAGATAATATATCAATCTTGATTTCAATATTACTTTTCTTTATTATTATACTTTTTCTTTTAATCATTTAATTTAATACTTTTATTTTGGGACTCTATCTATATATTACAATTTCATAAGATATATATCATATTTGCCTAATGGATTTTAATTTTACTTTGTTCGATTGTGTAATTTTATCATTTTATATTCTCCTACTCCATTATATTTTATTTTGTCAGCATAATATGTCCGTGAAACGCACAGATGTGAAGCATATTGTGTCCGTGAAACGCACGCGTGTGAAACTAATATATATTATACTATCAGATTTTATTATCTTTAAAGGAAATAAAAAATAAGAATTAATAAAAAAATTATTAGTTCAATTATTATACTTTTCCTTTTAACTATTTAATTTAATATTTTTATTTTGAGACTTATCTACATATTATATTTTGTTAGATATATCTTATATTTGCCTAATGGATTTTAATTACATGAAAATAGATAATATATCAATCGAGATTTTAAGATTATTATTATATTTTCCTTTTAATCATTTAATTTAATATTTTTTTGGGATTCTATCTACTATTACATTTTGGTTAGATATATCTCATATTTGCTTAATGAATTTCAATTTTACTTTGTTCAATTGTATAATTTTATGATTTTATGTTCTCATACTCTATTGTATCTTTCTTTGTCATTATAACATGTCCATAAAACACACGGTTGTGAAGCATATATAGTATGCCTATAAATGCATGTGTGTGAAACTAAATATAGAATTATACTATCGAGTTTTATTGTATTTAAAGGAAATAAAAAATAAGAATTAATAAAAAAATTATTGATTCATCAAGATATCGATGGCCTAATAACAAGAATTTAAAACTATGTCAACAAAATAAAGAATTAATTGTATGCTGCTTGTAAATATACGATGCACATTAATTCCATACATGTTGTATTTTTCAGTTTCTTTATAACATTAAGCTTAACAAACAAAATTATGTTATATTTTTTGTATGAAATGTCTTTAGAACTCTACACGGGTGGAAATCTAGTTTAATAGTTAATTAAAACTATCAATTTTAAATTATACTCATTAAGTAAGTGTAAATTGGGAACACGAGTTGCAAAATATATATTTCCAATACAATTCTTAATCAACGTAAACTAACAAAGTGGACTATATAATTGGGACGAGGAGAGTAGTAGATAAGTTGTTTTAGTTACCGCTCTTTTAACAATTTTTTCACAAATAATGAGATAATTTGGCGTTGATTTTATGAGAATGATAGTATATCTCTATACCCTATGTTTTCTCTTTTTTATATAAAGGGAAGGCACGAGAGGGTAAGGAGATTATAAGAGGGATGTGTATGGTTTGAGCCCAAGTCTCATGTCCTAACTCTACAATTCAATTCGAATCACACACAACTTTGTATTCATGCAACAACCAAAGTCCCCCCCCCCCAAAAAAAATAAAAATAAATAAAATGGTGATATTTCAATTTGTATCCTTTTTCCTTTAGGTGTTAATTTTTCAAAATTTCTAAATGCTCCTGTATGGTAATAACCCGTTTATTAACTATTTCTATTCCAATACAGAAAACAGTCAAACTTGTTGTTTGGTTAGATACAAGCATACTGCCCGCTTATCCCTTGCTCATATATATATATATATACACACACACAGAGGAACGTGCAAACATGGTTCAACATTATCAACCAAAATATGCATGTACTAGAAAGTACAAGGGACTAACTTGTAATGTACCATGAATGAAGGGGCAGAGTCTGAAATGGCTTAAAATGGAAGGACTAAATTGAAGAGCATTGATAGTTTTAACTTTAAATAGTGATCAAACAAGGTCTGAATCGCGCATTTGTAGTAATTACAACATGGAAATTACACCCAAGAATTCGTGTGTAATGGAGATTCTGAGTTCAATAAACTAAGAATGTGAACTCACGAGAAAAAAAAAAGCGATTAAATTAAAAACTCAGTAACTATATGATAACTAAAACACATAGTTATAAATTCATGGCAAAAGCAACTATATTTTACTCAAATTTTGACTATAAGACTAAGTGGAGGACTCCGCTAGGATAATAACCCTAACGATCACCCTTAAGCCATGATTTCGGAACTTGGCAATAAGCCAATTCCTTGCCTCACTAGATATAGTGAAATTTCTATATAAATAACGTCAGTTTACTTATAGAACTCGTATTGTTTAAAAAAACACAAAAAACCACTATTGGTTTCTTGTATTTTTTAATGAAACCCAATAGTGATTTCTTGTGTTTTTTTAATAATATAGCTTCTGTAGGTAAACTGACACGGTTGTTATGTAGAAATTTTCCTAGATAGAGCACCTTTTTACTTCTATTATTTCATTATTATTATCATCAATAAATTTTGTAGCAATAGTGAAAACATTTTAACGCTCACTGTGACTGCCGTTATGGATCAAGTCCCAAATTCAATTAGAGTTGCGAAGTTTGAAATTTTTTAATCAAAAGTCATTTGTTTGTTTTCTATTACGAATTTCAATTTAAATTTTTATTTCTTTTTGCATTTCTCTACGGTAAGAATTATTGCTTAATTATGAACCGCAAAAAACGTCCAAGTCGGTTGTCGCTGCTTCTGCTTCTCGTACGCTGTAATTGACACTATCATTACCATTTTGTTGATTGGGAGACGTCCACGACTTCCCCAATTAACAGAGAAAAAGAATTCCCAAATTGGTGTGATTAATGGCGCTTTTACCAGCTGCAGTAGTTCATCTTCCAAAGCCCCATTGTCTATTCCAGCATAGTCCCTCAAGTACCCGTAGGGTTTTGACCAATCGTAGACGTGGGTCGTCGTGTTCTCGAATTTCCCCTGCCCAGAAAACCGTCAAATGCCAAGCCGCAGGAGATAGTTCTCAGAATTCCGTCGAACCAGTTGTATATCAAGGAGCCTATGGTCCCTGGACAGTTGAATCATCAGATATCCAAGAAGTTATTTTATATAGATCAGGACTGGTGATTTCTGCTGCATCTTTTGCTGTTGCATCTTCAGGGGCTTTTCTTCCTAGTGATTGGGATGTCACCGGATTGATTCAAAGAAATCTTGATTTGTTATATTCTGTTGGAGCTTGTGGGCTTGGCTTATCTTTGTACTTGATTCACATATATGTGACTGAAATTAAGCGGGCAATTCAGGCACTATGGGTGTTGGGTGCTGCTGGATCTTTGGCAACATATGTAACTGTTGCTCAACCACTGGGGAAGGGTTTAGTAGAGTATGTTGTTGAGAATCCAGTGGCTGTCTGGTTTGTAGGTCCAATGTTTGCTGCATTGACTGGACTTGTATTCAAGGAAGGTATGCTTTAGCTTAGATTTCCTAGAAGACTACAAGTTATGATTTTGCAAATTATTTGTGCTGGTATTCTCTTGATTATGATTTTGCAAATTATTTGTGATGGTATTCTCTTGATTTTGGATTGCAGTTTTAGCTTTATGGGTTTCGCTAGGATGGGAGACTTGAGAGGAAACACAGGGATTTTCAAATGATCATCCAAGTTAGGAAGACAGTGTGAGGAGTAAATTTGGATACTTGGGCAATATAAAGGCAAGAAAATTGAGTTCATGGCTACTAGTTTGAGTAGTGGTCCGTATTCAATAGGTTCTTTGCATTGGCTGTGAACAGTGAACTTGTCATAAAATGTCCTGACTCATGAATGAATCTTGTTAATGATAAGTTTTTAGAAATTAAACTCCTTGTAGAATGAGTTTCAGATTGTTGTGGTGCTTGAAACAGGCCTTTGCTATGGCAAACTGGAGGCAGGCATCCTGACATTCATCATTCCGTCTGTCCTGCTTGGTCACATCATCATGGAAATGTGGAGGAAATTGCTCACATTTTAGTCTTAGAACAACATTTATTTCAGCTTGAAGTTTGCCGTCTTTTGGAAAAAAAATTCTAGTACTCTAGGAGTACTGAATAATCGGCACTCCTGACCAATCAACTACTCACATGTGAAATTTAAGGCTCAAATTAAATAACAAATTGGGGCCATTGAATCCACATGTAGATTCCTGATTGGCTAGGAGTTTCGAGTTCAGTATTCCTGGAGTTCCATAATTTTTTCTAGAAGACATTGTAATAGCAATTGCAAAACCGTTGGAAACGTGACTGAGTTTTTAGCTCGAATATAATGGATATCTGTGGTTGTACAGACTGGTTTAATGGATGACGGAGCGAAAGGGGCGTTGCTGGGGGTGTGGATGGCACTCTTTCTAGTATTTGCCGGAAGAAAATTCACTCAGCCAATTAAGGTACGCTTCTTCCTTGGGTCATGGAATCTTGCTTTGTTAATCATTCAGCGTCTAGCTTTCATTCACAAAGCATAAAATTTATTATTGATTCTGGGGTAATTTCTTTTAGACTCCATTATATGACACCAATTTGTGCATTTAACAGGATGACATCGGAGATAAATCAGTCTTTATTTTTAATGCGTTACCTGAAGAAGAGAAGAGGACTCTGATTAAGAAACTTGAAAAGCAAAGCTAGATAAAGGTGTAACCGAGTCAGGTTGAAGCGCACACATCAATAAGTCCTTTTCTGAGAGGCACACTTGCTTTGAATTTGTTACAGATGTTATTAACTAACAGAATGATTGTGTAAAAAGTACTAGCAGATATCTTTTCTGTTGACAGCAGTTTATTTTCACACATAAGCTTATTGACCTGATACCTCGTTTAATTTGGAGACTTTGGCTATGGAACAGGGTACATCAGTATGACAGGATTATGCACCCAATAGACAGAGTCACACAGCAACCTGGCAAAGAGCATAAGCTCAGCTAGGACAGATTTATAATAAGAATTAGAAAACATGCTTCCAACTTGTATTCTATGGCTAAACAACAAAGTTCTGCACATAAGTTGATAACATCCCCAAAATACTATTAACATTGTAATCCATAGGGAATGCTAGATGCATGGTACATCCCCCATAATAAACTGTGGTTTCAAAAGGTCAGTTTAAACCTGCCAAAAAGAACTTGTGTATGCCCAAAACACCTCCTATACCCTATAGAACTTGGCTCCAGGCCAGCAGATCACCAAAAAATTGGGCGGAGGTTGTAACAGTAAGGAAAAAGAGAAGGGGAAAAGAACGAGGTGGCACAAGTGAGAGAATTTTGTCAGGCCTTGTTGCTTC
>CAVNYN010248771.1:0-10749 GCA_963692815.1 Nyctanthes arbor-tristis
ACAATATAGGGATTTTACAAAAAAAAAAAAAAAAAAAAAAATCGGGGCAAATGTCGGGGATTTTCCTATCCCCGACCCGCCCCGACTCACTCGGGGATCGGGGCGGGGACGGGAAAGGCCAAACCCGACCCCGACCCGCCCCGTTGCCATCCCTACTTAAAATAGTGATTATCGTTATTAATTAGTGATAAATAACACTGTTATTCTAAACATAACTAATGATTTTCACCATCTATGTGTCCGTACGTGCAATTTCATATACTTATATTGCCAAGACTCATGTAATCTATTGACATTCGTGTGAGATGATGATTGTTGGAAATGGTTAATAAGCATTCAATTCCACGGCCGGCAAGAGACTCGGATAAAAAGGAGAAAATTGCAACTATACTTAAAATAAATAATGACCTGTCTGCGTAAGTCTTCGAGAAAATCATTAAATATTACTTCATTAATTATCATAGTTCTCAAGAAATACATACAATGGAGCAACTTAATCTATATTGTATTACTTCAGTTATTAGAGCATCTCTAATGATATGTGAATTACAAAAATTTTATAGTCACGTCATTAAAAAATATCCTATGTGGCAAGATAATATAGACAATCTCTAGCAAACTGTCTAGATGTAGACGTGTGCCTATCAATTATTTTTTGTTATTTTGTATTTTTTTCACCTCATAATTGCCTATAAGCCAATAATTAATAAACAATGTTCAACTACATTCACAATTCACAGTCACCATTGGAGTTATTTTACTGCATTTTACAATTTTATTTGCCACATATATTGGGACAGAAAGTGTGCCATTGAATATGCTCTTATAGTTGGTAAAGTGGAGTGTGGACATGGCAAATGTTAAAATTTAAGACGTCGAGGAGGCAAGATCGGTGCTGGTTAATTTCCATTTCAACTTCAATATTATATACGGGGACCAATACCATTATTAAACTATGCTTCTGTTCATATTGCTACAAAAGTAACATATATTTACTTTCATTGTCAAATACTTTAATCTTCTCGAACCCTAAAGTGGGGATGATGGGATGGGGAATGTGAAGCTTAAATTAACTATTGCCAATTTAATTAATTTTAGAAAATGGTCCAAGTGACCTAACTTTTTATCTTGCGAACAATTGGATTATTCTTTGTTAGTGATGAAGTACATGCTTGTGGTCCAACACCCAAGCAATGGGAGTTAAGACAGTTATAATGGCCCTAACTAATAAGACCAAGTAAATTTAAAAGGTCCAAACAAATCAAGTAGAGGGCCCAAAAATATGTCTATGGTTAACTAATCCCCGCGTTGCAAGAATAGTCAAGGAAAAACCAATCAAAAACGGATGTGATCCAGACGTATGAAGTACGTAAAACTTAACTTATTGACTCTTTGGTTTGTATATTTACTTTACGTTGGACTTCATTAATAGATATATATAATTTTATAGACACATATTTTTAACACTTATATTGTAGATCGTGCTTGTACTTAAAAAAAAAAAATATTCTAGCTCTTGTGTACAAATCATTACATCTTTCATGTGACTGAACTTATCCAATGTAGAATTCTGCTACATTAGGACGGTTATGATTAAAGAAATACTTTCAGACAATTAGGCGATAAAAACTAAGGTTTTGGCTAATGCAGCTGCCACTTAGATACCATACTCAAAAACTATTCGACATATTCGTACAAAAAATTCAAGTCATTATTGGACGGGTAACGTAAATAAATACAAAAAAGAAACTACAATAACCAACATAAATTATTTTGGGCGGCCATTTAATAATAATAAAGAATAAAGTGAACTTCTATTGTGTAAGCAAACCTTTCATCCTCAAAATATTTCAACAAACCATTGAAAATTCCTCCCCTTTAACGTTCCAATCATGAACGGTGATTCGTCTCTCTCAACGCCCCTCGGCCAGGCAGCTAACGAGAGATTTGCAAAGGCTCTACGATTCATCCAAGACATGACTATAAATGCAGATAAGGTGCAAGAGAAGGTTTTGGGCGAAATACTTAGCCAAAATGCGGAAACTGAGTATGTTCAAAGGTTTAATTTTAATGGCGCAATAGACCGTGATACATTTTAGTCCAAGATTCCGGTCGTCACATATGAGGATCTTCTGCCGGACATTGAACGTATTGCCAATGGCGACCGCTCTCCTATTCTTTGCTCCCATCCCATTTCCGAATTCCTCATTAGGTGTTACACAATTATTATTATTATTATTATTATTATTATTATTATTATTATTATTATTATTATTATGTAGAATTTGACACCCAGCTATGCTAAATTTACTTATGCCTTTCAAAGTCGATAAATTACTGTTGATTGTCACTTGTATTTGCAGTTCAGGGACATCGGCCGGCGAAAGAAAGCTTATACCGACAATTCCGCAAGATATGAAACGCCGGCAACTTTTGTTCAGCCTTCTCTTGCCCGTTATGCACCTGTGAGTACTAGTGGAACACTTCAATTTTCACTTATAAAATGTTATTTCTCAAATTATTTCATTAAAAAGTACTATATTTATGATGGTCCCTCAACAGGTATATACCAGGATTAGACAAAGGGAAGGCCCTCTACTTTTTATTTGTTAAGGCAGAAACCAAGACTCCAGGTGGACTAATTGCACGTCCAGTCCTTACCAGTTACTACAAAAGTCACCTCTTCAAGAATAGGCCATATGAACCTTACAATGTGTACACAAGCCCTAATGAAGGCATTCTCTGTTCTGATTCCTACCAAAGCATGTATACGCAAATGCTATGCGGCCTCGTCATGCGTGAAGAGGTCATTCGTATAGGGGCGCTTTTCCCATCTGCCCTTCTTGGTGCCATCCGTTTTCTCCAACTCAATTGGAAACAACTCTCTAGTGACATCTCGTCTGGAACGCTAAGCCCAAAAATTAATGATCCTTTAATTATTGAGAGTATGTCCAAAATTTTGAAACCGGACCCGCAAATTGCTCAGTTCATTGTCAAAGAATGTGAAGGAGAAAATTGGGAGGGGATAATCACGAGAATTTGGCCCAACACTAAGTACATAGAAGTTATTGTTACTGGGGCAATGGCTCAATATATCCCAACTCTTGATTACTATAGTGGTGGCCTCCCACTTCCTTGTACAATGTATGCATCATCCGAGTGCTATTTTGGTATCAACTTGAAGCCAATGAGCAAACCATCCGAGGCCTCTTATACCATTATGCCTAACATGGGCTACTTTGAGTTCATCCCGCACAACCTGAGCAACCCAGCGCAACTATCCCGTGATCACCTCCCCACCTAGTTGACCTAGCAGACATCGAATTAGGTAAGGAGTATGAGCTCGTGGTCACCACATACGCGTGATTATGGCGCTATAGAGTTGGTGACATTCTCCAAGTCGTAGGGTTCCACAACTCAACACCACGATTCAAGTTCATAAGGCGACATAATATGTTACTGAGCATTGACTCTGACAAAACAGATGAATCTGAACTGCAAAAGGCCATCGACAATGCTTCGTCCCTCCTTTGTGAATTTCACACAAGCATAGTCGAATACACTAGCCATGCCAATACGACAACAATCCCGGGACATTATGTTATATACTTGGAATTGCTTGTTAAATGCCAAGACAAATCCCCTAGTCATGAAATCTTGGACGAATGTTGCTTAATTTTGGAAGAGTCGATGAATTCAGTTTATAGACAAGGACGAGTGGCAGAAAATTCAATTGGGCCATTGGAAATCAGGGTAGTGAAAAATGGCACGTTCGAGGATCTCATGGATTTTGCAATATCAAGGGGTGCTACCATTAACCAATACAAGGTTCCTAGGTGTGTCCATTTGGCATCAGTTTTGGAGTTGCTTGATGACCGAGTGGTCTCAGTACATTTTAGTCCCGCTGAACCACACTGGACTACAAGGCGTCGCAGTTGATGGTGGTCATGGACAGAATGAGAATTATTTTTAGTTAGCTAAATTGATTCGGTAACAAAATATGACAGCAATTTTTATTAGAGAAATATCTAGAGCCTATTGTGGGGCTCCATAAATATCTCGATATTGGGCCAAACAACGGCGTGGGGTCTTTAAAAAGTAATTTACACCTACTCCTCCCAACCTTTCAATTTTATTGAGATTACGTCTCCAACATTTAGTTTTCCTTCTAGGGTCTCCAACATTTCAAAATCCTTACACCTAAGATCTCTCAGACGAAAATCGGTTTTTTTGCCGGAAATAGCAGCACTCTTGGCTGCCATTTCCGATAGCCATTGGATCCAATGGCGGCCAGAAATGGCAGCCATCTTGGCTGCCTTGGCCGGAAATGGCAACCATTTTGGCTGCCGGGGGATCCCCACTCTTTTTTTTTTAAAATATTAATTAAAATAATTATTTTTTTGTATATTTTACCAAAATACCTTTAAAATTAATTGAGGAATAAAAGGTTTCTGATCGAGGGACATTAGGTGTAACGATTTTGAACGGTTGAGGACCTCTAAAAAGAAAATTAAAAGTTAGAGACGTAATCTCAATAAAACTGAAAGGTTGGAGACGGTAACTATAAATTACCGTACTTAAATGGTCCATGTAGGCGGTATGTCCCGACCTCCTTACATAGCCAAGCGGTGTGTTTTGGACCAATTTCAATTACTGGTATTAAAAGGCTAATGTTTTCAAATGTTATTGTTAGACAATGACAATTGTCCGTATGTCATAAGTTGATGTTATGCATTGCATTATTTTCAATTATTACAATTGTGGCAGAATGATATTCTAAAATTCTAAGGAGAAGTGAACTCTCTTTTTACGGAGAGGTCACACATATATAACATTTATTATTGTGCGTGACCTCTCCGTAAGAAAAGATATCACCTCTCTATAAAAAGACTGATATTCTAAATAAACCGTTAAAACAAAAATCGATGACCCGATTTATTTCGAGTCTCAACATAAAAGAGAAGTACGAATTTGTATAGATGGCATTCATGTTGCCACTTAACCTTCACCGGTCAATTGGTTCCTTTTCCAACAATTGCGTTGTCATGTCGACATGGCTTAGAAAAATAAGCAACCCCAATCATAATAAAGACCAATAATATATCTGGGGAAAATTCCAAACATATCATATATCCTCTGAAATAACAGCCTTTGCAATGGACCAATCTTCTGAGCAAGAGGATGTCATCCTAATTTTCCAAGATAAATCCAGAAGGAACCCATTCTCAAACCTAAACAACCACCGCTTGTGGCAGTGACGTGCATCCCACCTTCCATCAGGACAAGAATCCGATTATGATGATGATTATTGGAGTCTATTTGTATTTTTGTCAAAATTCAGCCCTACAACGATAAGTGATCACCATTGAAAAATATTTCTTTTTGTAAAAAATGTTTAAATTTGATGTGACAAACCAATTTTTTGAGATTGTACTAGCTATTAGAGATGCTCTAAGTTTAACTTTAAAGTCCGACGAGAATTATAGTACATGGCCGGTTAAAACCTAATTTTATTGTATCACTCATTATTTAATGTAATATACGAGCCGTGGCCTAAGGCAAGTATAGGCATACATAATAATCATTTCAACGCTCAAACTTCAAAATAGTGTCAATCTACATGACACGATCAGTATTATTTTAACATTTACAAACTGACCATCTTTGAGCATCTTTTCAGTTATATAGCTTGACTTGTCTCTAATTTTACAAATGGGTAATATTTAGTTTCGCCCTAGGTAAAATGTGCATCGAATGTCTAATATTTTAATGCTCAACTTACTAATTAGGCCGCAATCAAAATACAATTATTGGAGAAGGATCGACCGGTCGTGATCGTGACTACACGCGGCAGCAACGAAAGTTAATAAGGAATTTAGCGTTACGACACCAATTTCCACCCATATTTGTCATCAAGTGGAAGCTGCGGCCGCGGTGTAAGCACGGGCCAAGCGGAGAGCGACACACGCTTGCTTGCTGAGCCCACTCCCACACACCCAAATCACTCCCTTGAACAACTGTCCAGTCACCCGATTACTGTCACTTAATCGCCACATAATCCTACTTTATCTGCTACTTAATGGTAGAAAATCCATCATGTAAGTAATCGTTTATGAAATGAGAGTAAATTCATAATTTATCCCTATATATTGTTTAATAAAAGAAAAATATTTTAAAAATAAAATAATAAATTTACCTTATTTTAAATAAAATTGTGTAGATAATTACTTACAAATAGTGATACCCTTAATCATATATCTATATATTTATATCATAACACTACAATATCTACACACGCCACCACGATATTCTTTCAGCTTTGGATGGTGCTAAGTTAAAGGATTATTATGCTTTTGTGAACCAACCAAGAGCTAGTAGTAATTGACGTCCGCTTATTTTATATTTTCAAATATAATAATCATAGTTGGGATTTTTATTGAAATTTGGCTTGACATAAAAATTGTACAAGTTTAAAGTGACAGATAAACTATACCTTTTGAGTCGCTTGAACACAAACCTCCTCCCTTTTTTTTTTTTTTTGGGAAGTACAAGTTTTGGTAACAGAATAGATTGGCTTACATAACGTGTGAATCCAATGAAAAAAGGAATATTGCAAAGGTGCAATGAAGTCCGCTTTACACTTTGTGGTGCAAGTCAAGTCCACTTTAAGACGCTATTTTCATCATCAGCATATATAAAGCAATGCATTAAAAACTTTATTTTCATTTTATTTAAGCTTGATAATCACTTACTGTTGACATTTACATGTTGACACACAATTTATTTAGTTGAGTTAGAAATCTTTTAAGTATCATACGTTAATGTTATAATGATATCAGATATTGATGTAATATAATATCAATATATCAGAACATCCCCTCAAATCATATCAACAGTTAATATTATATATCACTTCATCTATTTGGTATTATAACAGCACCAAAAGTCTAGTGCTTAAATAGTTTCATTTATTTAGTTGGTATATCGATTAATATAAAGTTTTCACATGATTAGTTAAAGTTCAATTATAATTGGTTGTCATGAATAATTTCAAATATATCCAGAAGGTGTCATTATGACACATGCAGAAAGCGTATGAAGAAATGATATTTGTACATCCAACGTTTACAAAATCTGTACATACTCTAATGTATTTACTTAAATGTCTTTGATATCATCTTTCTTAAAATGACAATTTTTTTATATATATACAAATTTATGCATCTTATATATACCAATAGTCAAATAGCACTCATCTGGGTAGGGGTGAACACGGTTCAATTTTGAGCGGGTTTTGATTTAATTTCAAACCAAATCACGGGATACGGTTTGCAAAAATTGTAAGCCAAACCAAATCATTTCATTTTTCAAACCAAACTAAACCAAATCTAACCTATTTTTCGGTTTGGTACGGTTTTAAACCACGGTTTGCTTCTTTTTTTCTTTTTTTTAAAGGAAAAACCATGTTTTGATTAAGTCAGTTTTTTTCATTCAAATCTTTCTCAACAAGAGCACCTAAAATAAAAAGAGTGTGTCGTATCTATTGACACAATGAGATTATATTTGAATACAATAAATTTATAATATAAATATTTTATTACACTAATATATGTGTTTTGAATGCTAATACCAACTTTAAAATACTAAGTTGCAATAATTTCTCTATAAAATTTTCTATAGAAGTACTAAAATCATTCCAAAAATTTGTCCATTGAAATGTCAAAATCACTCATTTAATTTGAAATATATAAAAAGCGGTTCGGATTGGTCTAAACGGTTTCTCAAATGTCGAAACTTAAACCAAACCATTTAGAGCAGTTTGTAAACTTTTAAAACCAAACCAAACCATTTCAATTTTTAAACCAAACCAATACAAACCACTTTAGCGGATTGGTTCGGTTTTTCGGTTTGGTGGTTTATTTGTTCACCCCTACATCTGAGTGTATGAATGCACGTCAAATTTACGTAACGTATATTTATAAGCAAACATAAAACGGGAAATGTCATAACGACACCTCTTGGAAATTGCCTAACTGGATTATTGGTTGTCCAATGACCGTTAGCTTTCATCCTTTTAAGTTCTCTATCTATTAATATGTCATGTCTAATTCATTTGAAAATTTTGTTGGAAATATCGTATAAATAAATAAATCATTGTCAAGAGAGAGAGGGAAAAAAAAAAGAAAAAAAAAAGGCAAAGGTCGAGACTCAAAAGCCAAACATAGTCTAATGGAAAATTCTAGTTGGACAAAAAGAAGGATAAAAAGGGGACACAATTGACATGTGGGTTATGTGATAAATGTTAAAAAGTGATGTGATATTTTAAAAAACAAGATTGTGTCAGGTGTCAGTTTTGTTAAATTTTTTATATGTGTGTTTGTTCAAATAGCATAACTCTAGTGCAATTGATAATTCAATTCTCATAATATTCACTACGCATAGAAATTGATTAACAAATCTCAATAATAATTCTTTCTAGTTCGTATTACATATTAGAAAATGCTATTAATACAAAAATATATAACAACTTTCAAACACATATGTGACTCATGTGATAACTATTGATAAAAAGTAATGTGATATTTAGGTTAATAGAATCTTACTAAGTGCATTTGTACATGTTTTTACATATAACATTCCTTATCATATATATGAGACCGTGAATATTTAACTGTAGGAGTCAACATACGACCCAAAGACTTAAGCTCAACCCAACAAAGCAATTCGGGTTTGTCAGGTCGAGAGCCTAGAAAACCGGAAAAAAACCAACAAAAGTCGGTTGAAATCAAAAGAAACCGGTCGAATCTAACAAACTGGTTATGAATTCTGCAATTGACAAACCAAACTTGGTCGGGTTGGTTTCGCTGTGTTGAGCCCAAAAGGGACCCGACTGACGGATGCCAAGCCTTACTTTGCTTAACACGGCAATTATTTTGGATATACTTTTTTTTTTGTTCCATTTAAATTTTGGAAAATCTCCACGATAAAAGAAAAAAGAAAAAAAAAGAGATGGAAAAATTAAAAGAAAAAAAGAAGAAAGAAATCCGAATTTTTTTGGAAAATAACGAACAGGGCCGATATAAACGACAGTTTGCTCCGTTGGTGGTCATCTTTAACGATGACAAAGAGCCCCATAAAAGCAAACCCCATATCTTCCCTCTCCATCACTTTACCAAACCCAACTTCCCATATTGCACACTCTTCTTCTTCATCTTCAATTCTTGTTCATTAATCCTCTTGTGAAGAGAAATGGAAGAACAACATGAACGATTACTCGCTGAACAATCGATCGATTCTTACGTGAAAGATGATGAGGAGAGGGCGTATGACTCCACAGAGAAAGTCCACATCATTGGCGTCGACGAAAATAACGAAGCCGACGATTATTCCACCGAAGCACCGCCGTTTTCGTGGCGGAAGCTTTGGCTGTTTACCGGGCCTGGGTTCTTGATGAGTATAGCTTTTCTGGATCCGGGGAACCTTGAGGGGGATCTCCAGTCTGGCGCAATTGCGGGATACTCTTTGTTGTGGCTTCTGTTTTGGGCTACTGTTATGGGCTTATTGGTACAGCTGCTGGCGGCCCGGCTGGGCGTGGCAACCGGACGCCACCTTGCGGAGTTGTGCAGGGAGGAGTATCCTAATTGGGCTAGGCTTCTGCTGTGGATAATGGCGGAGCTGGCCCTAATTGGGGCCGATATTCAGGAGGTGATTGGCAGTGCAATTGCTATCAAGATTTTGAGCCAGGGGCTCTTGCCTCTTTGGGCTGGTGTCATTATCACGGCTCTTGACTGGTAAAATTCTGGACCATATTTTTATCGCTACTTTATTATTTTCCAGCGATTAAAAACTTGAAAGTGCTTGTTGTCCAATATTAAAAAAGAAATCTTGGTGGGGGAAGAGCATGGATAGAGTCGGAATTTGAGTTTGACGTGATTAGTGCTTTACTTGTTCTGAAGTGTCTTGTTTAACTAATCTACAACTAGTCAACTGCTTCAACTTCCTGTGACGAGTAATTTGAATTTTTATTTGTTTATTGAATCTAATTAGTTTTGAATTTTTCAAAAATAGTAAGAAAGATTAAACAAAATCTCGATCTTGCTAGAATTGTGTTTGAGTTTTGACCTGCTCGTTTTCCCACCTTACATGTTTTTAAGTAGAAGTTCATATCATTGGACTTAAAGTTTAGGCATGTTATATGTATGTGCCTTTCATTTTTCTTTTCTACTTATATTCAGGAATTTTGACATCCCATCATTTTTCTTGATGCAGCTTCATCTTTCTGTTTCTGGAGAACTATGGGGTGAGGAAATTAGAAGCCCTTTTCGCAGTGCTAATAGCAATTATGGCACTCTCATTTGCATGGATGTTTGGTGAAACAAAACCTAGTGGGGTCGAACTTTTAATCGGTGAGAAAATGCTTTCTGAAGAAAGAAAACTTTGCATAGTTCTCAATAGTAAACCATAAGCCTGTCTAATGCTACCAATGTAAACTGTTATTATAGGTGTTGTGGTTCCAAAACTAAGCTCCAAGACTATAAAGCAAGCAGTAGGAGTTGTGGGATGCATTATAATGCCCCACAATGTATTTCTACACTCTGCTCTTGTACAATCTAGAGAAATTGACAACCGTAAGATAGGCAGAGTTCGAGAAGCCATCACCTATTACTCAATAGAGTCTGGAGCTGCTCTCACAATCTCTTTCATTATAAATCTGTTTGTGACAACAGTATTTGCAAAGGCATTTTATGG